>JAMZAV010006173.1:0-34011 GCA_024449915.1 Sweltsa coloradensis
CAGATAGAACAGCAGGAGCAAACAGACACCAGATCGGCACACACGTCAGCAAGACAGACAGACACACAGACATGCAGACAGACAGACAGCAATCGACAGACGGCCACAGCAGTAGACACACAGATAGACACACAATCAGGTAGGCAGAGAGACAGACATGCAGGCAGACCGAGTACAGACGGACAGTCAGATAGACATCTAGACCAAACATATTTGTGACGTAATTCTAACTTGGCATTATACAGCACATGAAATAAAACACTTCAGAAATACGTATTTATCAAAAAATTGACTGAAGCTCTATTGTAGGGGGCATCCGCCCTACACCTCCCATTGAGACGTTTGTGGAGCATCTATTGCAATTATATCTTACTCAAGGCATGAGCCCCCCCCCCCCCCACCACACACACACACACAAAAACCTAGTTCCTGCTTACGCCACTGCCTTCAACCGAAGTACAACCAAATTTTCAGTACACCATATCGATTGAAAATTACCCAGGTTTTAATTTCACAGCAAATCTATATCTTTAGGCCTAATATTTTGCAACACGGTTGTGTGGTGGGGAGGGGAGGGGAGGGGGCAGAAAGATGATCGCGTAACTCTAAAAAACTAGTAGTCAATATTGTAAAACAAAACGTAACGCTAATATAAACTAGCTTCAAGGCTCAGGTGACAGAACAGAACATACTCCCCCCCCCCTTCCCCAGATACGCTACTGCTTTCGAGTTAGTTTTCGTTTTAATAACCGGAATATATCTAGAAAAAATGTCAACTCTCCACGAATCGGGGATCCGCCACTGACTGAAGCAAAGCAGATCAAGTGAATAACCTACCCCTACACACTTGGCAAGTCATACATGCAAAGTTTATCTCTCGTCAGTTGTCTTTCGGTTGCCTCGACTCGTGGGGTTGACTGTACAAAGCCGGCCGTCCGAGTCCGGTATCGCTGCTGTCTTGCTGATGCTGACACACGGCTGGCTCTCATGGATTACGACCGAACCGAAATATCATGCAAGCATTTCGTTGCTGATAGCAACCAGAACCAGTGGCTTAGCTGTGACGTCACCACTAATAACCCCTAACCCCGGACCAGGAAGCCTCACCTAATCGCATTGTCAAATAGATTTGTTGTTGCGAATGTAGACTGGCTGCACTGTTATGACGCAACGCTGTCAGTAAACTGTACGGACGGAAATATGTCACTGACAAAGAACAATACGCGACTATACGGAAATCAATCCACATATTAACGAATTCACCTCAGCCGGGTATCGAACCCGGGTCTCCCCCCCCCCCCCCTCTAGGCCACCTAAGTCAGTTAGTTAAAAACCTTGTCAGTTGTTGGTGCGTTATTTATAGTATTTGTAACGTTCTAAATAAATTGGAAATAGAACTGCAACGCCAACGATTCTGCTGCCTTTGAAGTTTGCAGTACGTAATTTATAATGAATGATTATTAAAAGGAAATCAATCCAGATATTAACAAATCCATCTCAGCCGGGTATCAACCCGGGTCCCCCCCCCCCCCCCTAGGCCACCTAGTCAGTTAGTAAAAAACCTTGTCAGTTATTGGTGCGTTATTATAGTATTTGTAACGTTCTAAATAAATTGGAAATAGAACTGCAACGCCAACGATTCTGCTGCCTTTGAAGTTTGCAGTACGTAATTTATAATGAATGATTATTAATAAGGAAATCAATCCAGATATTAACAAATCCATCTCATCGCGGGTATCGAACCCGGGTCTCCCCCCCCCCTCTAGGCCACCTAGTCAGTTAGTTTAAAACCTTGTCAGTTATTGGTGCGTTATTTATAGTATTTGTAACGTTCTAAATAAATTGGAAATAGAACTGCAACGCCAACGATTCTGCTGCCTTTGAAGTTTGCAATACGTTATTTATAATGAATAATTATTATAAGGAAATTAATCCAGATATTAACAAATCCATCTCAGCCGGGTATTGAACCCGTGGGGCCTACCGGCATCCGGAGACCCGGGTTCGATACCCGGATGAGATGGTTTTGTAAATTTCTGGATTGATTTCTTTATTATCAATGATTACATCTACGGAAGTGTTTCCCGATCAATTAGTATTAATAGTAGTTAGTATAGTAATTATTCGCGCTTCCAAGATAAAACAATGTGAGTTACCACCATGTATACTTCTTTCCAAGGGGTGTGACATAAGAGGAGACGCGGGGGGACAATGGGTGGACAGGCCTGTGCTGGTCAGAACCAGCCACAAGCATATGGGGAGGGCAGGGGTTCCCCCACGTCGTGGTCGTCTCCGTCTGTGTCATCATCCATCCGTGTTGTCTTTGTCGTCGCACTCGCCGTCGGGGAGGTAAAAATCAATGAAATCGAGGAATACGCGACTATGTCGTGACTCGTGAATACAATTCAATATGTAAATCAGATTATTGAGATCAATCAATGCCACATGATCATGATATGTAGCAGTAGCACTAAGGCTATTCGAGACGATGATCATCCATCATGGATGAGGGTGAAGGACGATTCCAAAAAACATACCTTATGCAGGATTTGAGAAGTTCGATCCCACGTCCTCGTAGAGCCACACGCATAAATTGCTTTCTAAACTCAGCCATTCACATCTCTACGTATACATGCCCACCCAAGAAATACAATATTGTTCATCAATTCCAGGATTGGGAATGTGTATGCATAATACACAGGAATATACTTCGGCTTCGGGATATGCTAAAGTGAGATATGACTGCAAATGGTCCGACAAAAGAGGGGGGGGGGTAGAAGACGCCCCCACAATAGCGCCGCAGACAATTTAAAATAAGTATCCTTGTTCATTCGAATGTTGCCCGCGGGTGGCGTCGTGCCCACTGAGTAGGATCGTTTACCTATTAAAAATATGGGTCATTAGTCGGCCATTGTTCGCTATTGATGGCGTCGGCGCCTACAGATTTACCTTGGTCTGCTTTAAAATTGAATTCCCACACTGAAAATATATATATTGATTTATTTATGTATTTATTATTTTGTGGTGTTCAAAACTGAAATGAAACAAGTGCAACACCAGGGCGTCGAACTTATCGAACGAGATTGTATGATATTTTAAATGTTATTTACATTTTCAAACCAACTAGGCCGCTTCGCTAACGCTTTTTCCAGTCGCGTTGATGGATGAGATTTTATGGTTGATTATCGGCTCAAATATCACGAAAATATTGTATTAAAAATCGGGGGAGAAATCGTAAAAGTACGATTTCTATGAAAAATATTTATTCAAATGTCTCTCAGATCATAACATATAATTTCAGTGATTTTCAACGTTTCCATAAAGTTTCATCAAGATCGGAGTAGCAGTTTGCCCGGTCACGGGCCAAATACCACGAAAATATCTCATTAAAAATCGAAAGATATCGTAAAATTACGAGAATCATATCAAATATTTTGATTGATTGTACCAAAAAACCGTGGCAAGTTAAGTTCAGAGATTTAGAAGGTCCCCTCAAATTTTCATCAAGATCGCATATGCCGTTTGCCCAGTAAAAAGCGAAAAAACAGACTAAAATATAAAAAACAAACATCCGAGCTAATTTTTTTAGGGGGGGGGGGTCAGTGAAATTGAAGTCTTCGCTTCGCTCATCCAATTAATTAATTTACTTTTAAATATAAAAATATCAACACTGTTATAAAATATCTGGTTCATGTTGTGTCATACATTATTGCATTTAGTAGTTCCTACGAAGTATGTAATAACACGTGATTACATTGATGTTGGACACAATTTTGAACGCGATGAAACATGCTGTTCTGATCGGTTACCAAGCTGATTTGTTCACCCCTTGTGGCCCCAAGAGGCAGGAGCCAGCCAGTCAGCCGGGGAGGAGGACAACGTAGATCGGCGCAAGTTCCAGCAGGAGTTTTGTTTTCAATAACCAACCTCGCTTGATTCTGAGAATTAGAACACTTCACATTCCTGATGTTTCACTCGGTGCGGCGAGAAACCTGCAAACGTGACAGAAAACACAACATAACGATTAACGACATCCGTTGTATGATTCACACACACGGCCCGTTTGGTAATAGGAATACCATTGCTAATTTGAAATAAATTTCAAATAATTCTTCGTGAAAACTTTAAAGAATACAACAAACGTTGCGATAGTATAACAAAAAGTATGCTCTCCTTCAAGTATTACTCTTATTGGAGCATGAACCTATCGACAAGTAACAACCATCTATACAAACAACAAGGAAAAATAAAAATCAATCAAAAGTAGAAAAATAAAAATTCGTCGTGAAAAGTTTTTTAATTGTATGTAATATGTTTCAACTGTGTAGTTATGTTTGTATTAAAAATGCTGTAATACAAAATCTCAAAAGTAACACGACAAAAGTTGCGACTTTTCCGTGAGCCAATGCTATCGGGTATCGGCCAATCAACGATGAGCGGCCAACGGTCCGTGCTAGACTTGATAGACAGACAGACAGGCAGATAGACAGACAGACAGACAGACAGACAGACAGACAGACAGACAGACGACAGACAGACAGACAGACAGACAGACAGACAGACAGACAGACAGACAGACAAACTCCGTCCGATTCGGAAGGTCCTGGGTTCACACCCCGTCGAGGTTGTTATCAATCTTGACTGAAGGTTGTTTGCGATGTTCCCTCGGACACCCCGCCCGATTTATTATTTATTATTTATTAATTTATTTATTTATTTATTTATTTATTTATTTATTTATTTATTTACTGTCAAATTTATTCAATACACAAAACTTACCTAGTTCACCTGAATAGGGGCAAACATTGCAGTTGCACCCTGCAGTAGGTTTCATTCCTGCGGTAATAGAAATATTTAAGAGGGGAAGCAATGCCAGGGATGGTCTCTGACTCTCTGCTATTTTCATAAATTGTTTACTGTAAGATTTTCATATTTTCCCTAATTTATGGAATAAACAGCAGCATACCCAGATGTAAACATTGGGGGGGGGGGGGGGGGGGTTCGTGCAGCACAATAGTGCGGGGTGTGGAGACAAGTACGGCTCTGGCAAATGTTCTTATCGCCGAAAACGAACAATATTTGCCACTTTTAAATATTGCGGAATATAATTAAAAAAACGTTGTAGAATCCAATAGAAAATCTGAGGAAAGAAATATAAAATTTGAGGAAACGGTTAGAACTTGGAACGAACAGAATGGGAAATGGATAGAAAATATTCACCGTCCATAATTAATTTTAATGTGCCCTCAGCCCTACAATGGCCATCTCGCTTGGCGAGAAAATACAGTAAAATAAAAAAATAGATACACCCCAAGATAAATGATTTAGTTTCTAACGAACAGTGTTGCAAGATGTTTTCCGTTGCCATTTCTGATCATATTCCTTGGTCGGAATACACTTCCATATCTATATTGTCTGGCTCGTTGACCTTGTGGTTAGCGTCTCTGCTTCCAATGCAGAAGGTCCAGGTTTCGATTCCCGCTACAGACAGAAGTTTTTTTAACTTCTGGAACCGCACTAGCAACGAGGCACAAAATAAATTCAAAGTTGTTCTGAATCGGCCTTGTTGATTCTGGCGTTGATTGATCCGCGGGTGTTCGCACTGTCCATACCACTGATTGCTATATTTCATTTAAAAATATCGATCTTTGGTTGGTTATCGCTCACTCGTCGATTGCGTCGGGGTCTACAGGGTTGGCTTGGTCGCTTTGGTTTACTGTCTCCCACTGAAAAGTGAAAATCAGTTATAAGACTGAGTGGGTAGAAACTCTAAATATGATTTTTTTTAAATATTTTATAGCTTACTGCTATATGTTTATGTTTCTGTTGTATATCCTATGTAGGTATGTCTAATGTGGGGCTTCGCCCTGTTATCAATCAAGAATCAATATAACTGCTGGACCCGCCGTTTCCTGATAGAGGGACAATATCCTCCTCTGGACAACAACTGTTCCTATGTACCTATACTGCGGGCGCGGTGCTCTCATATAGGCAGTACGTGGTGCGAGTGACAATAGGTGCGTTGGGAGGGGGTTGGGGGGTTCATCACCACTGGGATCAGCAGCCAGACGTATGTTCGCCGCCCAAACTAACCTTGCACGTGCAGTGGATGTGTGTGTACTCCAAGTCTTTGGGTACAGGGAACTCGCCCGCCAGGGTTCCCACTATGCTGCAGGTAGAGCGGATAAGAGAGAGTGGAGGGCAATCTGTGACTCTGTCATCCACGTGCTGATAGTGTGCGCTCGACTGCTGGACGACTACAAACACACCTTCATCCAGAAATACGGCTCGATTCATGCACTGTGCACAATGACGCAAATCTAAACTTTTCTTTGTCATTTCTAGTTGTATTGTCAAACACCACGAACTGTCTCAGTATTAATATCAAAGATTATTAATATTTTTTAAAAAATGTACAAATTATTGAGCGAGCGTAGCGAGCGTCTCCACTTTTTCTGTTACTGCTTCGGTACAGGTCGCACCGTTTCTCTGATCGACCTGAAATTTTGCACACATGTATTACATACCACCTAGGCGGGTTGCTGTATAGTTTTTGAACAAAATCCGATCGTTGAAAAAAAATGTTCCGATCGTTATGAAATTTTGCAGGGTCAATAAGTACACCTTTCTCTCCTATTTTACAAATTTTCAGCTAAATCGGTCAAGACCAATTTTAACAAAAGTAACGTTACCATGGCAACGAAAAGTCGCACGAGAATTCTGGTCACTAAGCACTGCCACCTAGAAGTAATCAAAATACTATCAAAGAAGCAGTGTATTATTTGTTATCAAACAGTTAAAAAATAGTTTTCCCAAAGAAATGATGTCAAGGTCCTCTAGATGGCGGTGGATTTTATCCACAAAGAAAACTAAGAAAAGTTGAAGATCCGGGAAAAAGTTAATAAATAACCGTGATGATGTTCGCTCTCACGTGGGATAGGAGTGTCTCATGGGAATGTCGTACTCGGGTCGTGTTGCACGTACCGGTGCTCGCTCAACAACGCGACGGGACTTTAGCGTTTTCCTAGTATTTATGCAACTTGACTAATCGAGACGAAGGGAGGGACGTAAGGGGTGACGCGGGGGGACAAGGGGTGGACAGGCCTGTGCTGGTCAGAACCAGCCGCAAGCGTATAGGGAGGGCAGGAGTTCCTCTACGTCGTGGTCGTCTCCGTCTGTGTCATCATATCATCCGTCCGTGTTGTCATTGTCGTCGCCGTCGGGGAGGTAGTCAAAAGGCAGGGAAAAGTTCCCCGACGACGACCCAGAGCTCGCCATTAGTTTCAGGGCAAAAAAACTACCCTAATCACGGGCCAAACCACGAGAAGTTTGCGAGTTGGAATTTGATGGCCCTATGGTGTGGCCCCGACCAGCGGCGTCGGAGCAGGGGGGGCAGGGGGGTAGCTTGCCCCCCCTGAGCTTATATAGGGGGGGCGAAAGTATCTTCTCGCCCCCCCTAGAAAAATGACAAATTAACCAAAATAAGTGCGTTTTTCGTTTTGATTTATTTATTATCATTTCTTTTTTTCGTTCAGTAAAGCCCCTCAACTCCTTCTAAAACACATAAAAACCACTTCAAAAAAACGTATTTTTCAAAAAATTGCCTGCGGCGCTATTGTGGGTGTATCAAATACAATTACAAACATTGTAGAGTCCAACTCGCTACCTTCCCGTGGTTTGGCCTGTGAGTAGGGGAGTAGTGTATTCCCCAAAACTAAGGGCGAGCTCTGGCCGGTTGGGGTGCGTGTTGCAGAGAGAGCTCTCGCGCAACTTTGTATCACACCTTTCTTCATTCACACAGCCTTACTCATATTTATTTTCTTCTTTCACTTTTTTCTTCTCCATACTTGCAACTCCATACTCTCTGCAACGAGCACTCCTCCGTTCCCACCCAGTTAAACTCATCCTATCCAACATCCTCACTCCTTCCCATTAACCCCCCGCGTCTTCCCTTACGTTCCTCCCTTTGGAGGGAAGAAAACATGGTGGTAATCCACAATTATGGAAAAAGAAAATTTGGAAGATTCCAATACACTTGAAATGGGCACTGATAACTCTACTGACGAGTGCCCTAAAACAACATTAACTAACTAACTATCTTCGCACTTTCTTGTAGTATCTCAGAGATGTCAGGCAGATATTGTATTATTTTTTGTGTTTGGATGTATCCGTAGACGGTGGATGTCTCTTGGCACAAACAGCCCCCTCCCCCCTCCCCGCAAACAAGCACAAATCGAGAGAAAGAGGAAACCGCTAAAACGTGTTACAAGGGAGAATCGTTCTCAAATAAGATCATCTGCTACTACTTCATAAGAAGCTAGCCAGCGTGATAGATATAGAGATGGACCACCAAATCTGTACTACTAAAGTTTGTAAACAAAACTAGTGATCGTCGCAAAAGTGTTTGGTACTTTTCACCACTAAAAGCTACCAATACTCAAGGTATTGGCGCCGCGTATCCGGGGTGGGGTGGGGACTTGAGCCCCCCCCCCCCCCCCCGAAATCCCAGCTTAAATGTTATACTGTATTATTATAAAATCATCTAGGTTTACGAAAAAAAAAATCATCTATTATCTTTTTTTTTTCGTTCAGCAAAGCCCGTTAACTGCTTCTAAAACACATAAAAACCGCTTCAAAAAATACATATTTTTAAAAAAAAATTCCTGCTACGTTTTTGGGGAGCACCCCCTCCATTGCGTTATTCGTCCAAGCCCCCCCCCCGAAATATATTTCCAGTAAACGCCACTGACTCAAGGACATTAGTTGCATATTATGTAACCATGTGTATAACTATGTATGGAAGCATGTACTTTTCCTGGTAAAGTTCGCCCCCCCTGGAAAAATAGACTTCCGACGCGCCTGGCCCCATATCTACTAACCTTGCCTGGCCCCGACCCGTTTTGGGATTTGCCCCCGCCCCCCTCCGTAATTGAGCGAGCGTAGCGAACGTCTCCACTCGACTCTTATGACTCGAATGTCTGGGTTTTTTTCTGTCACTGCTTCGGTACAGGTCGCACCGTTTCTCTGATCGACCTGAAATTTTGCACACATGTACATACCACCTATGCGGGTTGCTGTATGTTTTTGAACAAAATCCGAACGTTGGTTATAAAAAAATTCAAAAATTAAAAAATATAAAAAAATATAAAAAATGTTCCGATCGGTTTGAAATTTTGCAGGGTCAATAAGTACAACAATCTCTCCTATTTTACAAATTTTCAGCTTAATCGGTCAAGACAAAATGTCGTACTCGGGTTGTGTTGCACGTACCGGTGCTCACTCAACAACGCGACGGGACTTTAGCGTTTTCCTAGTTATTTATTTATTGTTCTCTGGGACATGGTTTTGTCATTGTGTTAGGTTTGTTCACTTATGATAACGGGCGCGATGGCACGCACATTAATTTGCTTGGGTGCGGTGGTGGGGGCATATTAAACTCGCAAATACAACTATTTTTACTTCTCGATTTGGTTAGTCGTGAAACACTCCCATAGGTGTAATTGTTTTTTTTTACTACAATTTTAGAAATTAGCCGGGACATGTCCCGGTCGGGGAGGACTTTTTTAATTTCTAAAATTGTATAGTTTATAAAAACATTTTTACATTACGGAAGTGAATGGCTGCTTTGACACATTATTTTGCGGATTTCACGAATTTTAAAAAAAAAAAACGGTGGCTTCTGCAGCTACGGAATTACAAAGTAAAATACATTTCACAGGAACACGTGCAGGCAGGCAGATACGATTAGGGGCCTGGTCCGAAGCATGTGACACTTTGAGGACGTGGGTTCGAATCCCGCAAGAGGCATGGTTATTTTAATTTGTAATTGTCGTTCATCGTCATATCCAGTGGCGCCGGAACCGGGGGGGCAGAGGGGGCACTTGCCCCCCCTTACGAAATCAAGGGGGGGCAAGACTATCATTTTGCCCCCCCTTAATATCAAACATGAGTATCGTTTAATTATGCATAAGAAAATATATATAACGGTTGATTATAACAAGTTTCAACTATGAAAAATAGCAAAAACTATGAGATAGTAATTTTTTATCATAGTAGTTCTTTGAAAACACTAACAAAAGAGGTACATGTGGGGCACAGGCCAAGGCCCCTGGAGGGTGGGGGTTGAGGTAAACATCTCTTTTCGGTTTTCTCGGAAAGCTGTAAAGGCGGCACGACGGGTAGCGGTCGTGCTCAGGCAATGGTTGGAAAGATTAAAATAAGTAATAACCTTGTCACTTTAGGTTGTCAACTTCTATGTCGGGCTTTACGTGGAGACGGAAATTGTAAATTACTTCATCTTGAATGGGCGAAATGTCATGTTTTGAGTTGAGAGTTGTGACAGATTTACAGAACATTTGCAAATAGATGTTCCGTTATAATCCATCCATTCTTATGTTCCATTGCCCAGTATATGCAAGGAACTCCCTCAGAACTTTTTTTGTGAAGTGTGTTGACTACTGATCAGAAAGCATTTTCAGTTTCACTTTACCTCTGGTCCAGTCAAGAAGTCCTAGTGTCACTGTGGACTGTGTTGTGTTCGTTCTATTGGAGTAAAGTGTAGATGTGCTAGTTTAATGTATACCTGATCAGTGGATATTATGCTAATTTATTTACGCGTGTAATTACTTTTGGATTTTCTTTTAAAATGTCCAAACGCAAACAGCCAACTCTCTTGCTTCAATTATTTATGAACAAAAAGCCTGTGAATAGTGTAATATTAATTTGAAACAATAAGTTCCATTACGGTAGAATGCTGTTCATTCAATGGCAAATTTAAATTGTATTATATTTAATGATATAATGAATGTAAGCCTATAGGTTACATTAAATATTGTTTAAGTTATTTCAAATTGTTTAATCACATAAATAACAACCCCAAATTGAAGAAATTAGATGTTGAAGTTGTCGTTATATGCTAAATAGAATCAGTGCTCGAAGAGGGGCGAGATGGGTATAAGGGATGGCATCCCGCCACTTATTGTTTAATATAACAGCAATCAGAATGCCTACAAAATTGTTAATTGAAAACGCCTAGTAATACTTATCAGTGTACGATTGTAATTGTTATTTTTATTAGCTAACCACTGATTGCTGTATTTTCTATTTAAAAATATCCACCCTTGTTTGGTTATCGCTCACTCGTCGATTGCGTCGGAGCTTACAGGGTGGCTTGGTCGCTTTAAATTAAAGTCCCACACTGAAAGTTAGTTGTGACTGAGTGGCTGGTTTGACATTAAATACGAATTTATCTATTTTAGTATAATACTTGTATAAAATAGGCACTTTTCTAGGAACAAAATTGATACTTTAGAGTGCCTAAAAACTCGTTTAAAATGCTCCAAACACACTCTAAGAATCGATTTTTTCCCGGGGCTATGCGCCCCGGACCCGCATATGCTGGGGGGCTACCCCGTCAGACCCCCATTCACGTAATCCCTCTACTATGTCGACATTACGATTTATTTGAAATAAAGTTTGCCCCCCCTACTAAAAGGTACTTCCGGCCGCCATGTATATACCCCAATAAAATCAACATATATTTTAAAATAAAATAGATGTACATATTATCAACATGATCAAATAATAAAAATATTGTTTTTTTACTTTTATTATTCCGGGGGGGGGGGGGGCACCCTTATGGCTTACTCATTGACGTTCTTAATGATAACAAACAAAATATATTAATTTTATAATTATGTATACAAAATAAAGAATAGTTTAATATGTTGTAGTTGTGAATGTAGCAAAAAGTTCAGTGGATCGCAAGCCCCTAAGCTATAATCTCCAGCCATGGGAATGATTGCTCTTCATGTTTCCCATCGGGTTTGACTGTCCACTCAGCACCGATACGAGGCTTCACAATCACAACCTGGATCCTGGAATGTCTCCGTCCCCGTCCAGTTCCAAGAACAAAGCGCGGGCGGAAGTTGAGACTGCGCCAGCTAACAGCTGCAAGTCGTAAACCTCCGATAGCGTTGTCGATGACGCACCAGCCATGCCGTGCAAACTTATCGCAGGGCAGACCTCTGTTCTGTTCACGAAGTGTCTTATGGTTTGGCCGAAAGAAAAACACAACTGATTCATCTATAGGTTGACAAATATAGAAAGTACCCTTCATCGCGCTTCATGTTCTTGATGCGCTGTGCGCATGCAGTTGATGGAGCTGCTACCGGTGTGTGTTACATTACTAGTTATTAGTTTACCTAGTTATTATTACACAGTCAACACAACAGTCAACAGGTGTCCATCCACCCACAAATGCCAAGATTCGATATGATATAATGATGATGATAATAATAATATGATGATGATGATAATATGATGATGATATGAAAATAATGATGATAAAACATGATGACATGCGAGTAATAAATATGATAATATAACAAAAGCGCACGAAACAGAAAACCCAAGATAGTTTAGAAAAACATAGAATTCATAAAAAGTGTTATGAATTATTACAAAAATATATTTTGATATAAAATATATATTTGATGAGTGAATCAGTAGGCCTAAACTAACCTATGAAATATTCAGTTATCTCAGTGGCGTATCCAGGGGGCGGATCCTGGGGGGTTGCCCCCTCCCCCCAACTAGTTATACACAAAAAATTAATTTCATCTATTAATTTCTCTTTTTTATTCGTTAAATCTTCTTTAATATAAGAACTACTTAAAAAATACGTATTTTTAATTGCCCATGGCGCTATCGTTGGGCACCCCCCCCCCCCCCATTGAGTCGTTCGTACAAGGTCCTCCGAAATATATTCCTGCGCACCCCACTGAGTGATATACGTCTTGGTTTCAAATTCAAAATACGGAGTTTTGAAGTATCAAAAAAAAGAACGAAATAAAAGAGAAAAAGGTCGGATTCGTATTTTGACTTCGAGTGACCCACACCCAGTCACATTTCTCATTAGTTCATAGTTATTATAATTATTATAGTGTTTATTATTATAGTAGCCTGTGGTATGGAGTGTTGAGATAGGATCCAAGTCGAACCAACGATGTGATAATCCTATCTTACAACCGACAACCGAGAGTGCTGGGTCGATCGTTAGCCCGCGACTCTGATTCGGGAGGTTCCGGGTTCAAATCCCGTAGAGACCGGCAATCGTAACTGAAGCTTTTTCCGAGGTCTACTTGAGTCGTGAGCCCTCGGGCAACCCTTCACACATCACAGTAGTTGTCGCCACTGTAGGCACTGGCTGTTTTATTTCGACCGTCCGACCGTCGACCGTTTGATGATTATGTGTTAGTACTTTGTACTACTTAGGGAGCACAGCACATGGAATATTATCACCGACAGTCTTGGCTCGGGCGCTAAGCGCTCGACTCTGATTCGGGAGGTCCCGGGTTCAAAGTCCGTCTAGACCGGCAATCCTGACAGAAGGTTTTTCCGAGGGTTGAGTCCTCTTAAAACAGCCCTCGGACATCCCTTCACAATTTCCTATCCGCACATACCTAGTTCACCTGAAGAGGGGCTAATTGCACCCTATAACAGGTTTCCCACGGTAAAAATGGGATATTATCATTACCATCTTTCATAGCAAATGGGGAAACTCCCTTGCTGTTCCTGATTTTTGGCAAACCTCATATTCGTTGAGTGGGATCGTCTAATAAATCAGTTTTTTTTCTTTTCGTTTTTCTTTTTTAATGTTTTTTTTTTTTTCTTCTTTTTCTTTCTTTCTTTCTTTTTTTTCCTTTCATTTTTCCTTTTTTCTTTTATTTTCTTTTCTTTTTTCTTTTCTTTTCATTCCCCACCCCCTTTTTTTTATATATTCGATTCATTCATAAATTGCATTTAATATCCTTTTTATTTGTTATCAAATTTGTTGAGTATTTAATGCATTGTTGTAATATTACTATTTCAAAGTTCATTGTTGTGTCTGCATCTATGTAATTAGATTTATTTAGTTGTCCTCCTTTGTAAATCAGTTTTTATAACTGAATGGGATAGACGTTAAATAAATAAATAAATAAATAAATAAATAAGTAAATAAATTACGGTTTGAAGATAGTATGTATGTAGGGTAAGGGTTTATATAACGTCACGTTTTTTGACATTTTGCGAATAATTCGGTCGCGAACGGATTATATAATATAAGAAGTACGTAACATAGATTATAATTAAATGTTTCATTATTATTATTATTCATAATAATAATTACTTATTAGGATGATATTTGTGATTCAAGGTTCCGGTTTCAGAACTCGATTTTGTTATGTTCGGATACATAGCTGTGTCACTTGTGTGTGTGTGTGTGTTTGGGGGGGGGGGGTCGTGTTTGCGAGGATACACATTTTGGGATACGATATTTGTATTCAGAAGTTACGGATTCTGTTATTTGTTGCAACTCAACTCAACACCCACCCAGCTCAGCAAACCAGGGTAGGTTCTCATTCTCGAACACCGCATTTCCTGGAATCCAACGTGTTTACAACCAAGTTGTCAAACATCCTGTTTAGTTTCTTCGGCGCCGATGTCTCCTTGCTAATCCGGTGACTAATCCTTCCTTCCTTGTACCCTACCCTGAGCCACTGAAGACGAGCGCCTGATTGTTGAATGCTGTGGTGACATTGTTAGAGCGAGTAGGGAAGAAGATGAAAATAACATTTTGTAGAATTAGTTACCATGTGTGAGTGTAAGTGTGACCCCCTTCAGGTCAGTGGCGGATACATGGGGCGGTGGGCGATCGCCCCCCCCCCCTATGATATTCCGACTTTGATTGTATAAATGCATTGCTAATTATTACATTCACCTATTTTGCCGTTTTCGACTTTTATAACTTGTTTTTTTAATGCATTTGAAAGTTGCAAATTCGCAAATTTTGACGCCTTCGGCGATAAGGGGTGAGACTTTTTTTTAAAAAACAGTCCCTGCAATGGTTTGGTATTGCAAAACTTTTCTTCCCCCCCCCCCCCCCCCCCTCCCTCATAGATTCCCTATTGCTTCCAAGTTCGTTTTCGTTTTGTAAATGTCTGAAAGTCTTGAACTTTCTTCCCCTCCTCCTCCCCCCCCCCCCTCCCCCCACAAAACAGATCCGCCACTGCTTCAGGTGACTAAACTATTTTAGTTATTAATTGTGAAGGGAATGTCCCCTTGCTCGACTGTGGAAACCATTGGAAAAACCTTCAGTCAGGATTGCCGGTCTCGACGGTATTCGAAGCCGAGACCCCCCGAATCAGAGTACACTGCCGGTGGAAGAAGATAAGCGGGTACACTGTAACTAAATACGATTGAAAAATATTTATTCAAAGAAACAAAAAACAAAAAGTCCCAGAAATCTTGGAAGTGTCCCCCACTGAAAATCAGTTATGTGACTGAGTGGGTACATACATACAAGTTCATTTATTTATTTTTATATATTTTTATTAAAGTATTGATGGCTACTATTTCACGCAATATGAAGCTCTATATTCAAATATATAGGCTAATGAAGTGAAACAAACTTGGATTTCAAAATATAATATGCATCTTTAGAACAAGATAATCGCTCAATAAACGATGTACCCAGATAATTATTAATGCAGGAAAATTGGAAATTATTGCACAAAATTATGTCCAAAACTGGTATGTTTACTCTGAAAAATAGGGTGGTATATAATATACGGTATACAACTGCCCGAACGTTGGAACCAATTTCATAAAACCACACGGATTATCCGAAAAAAACATTGTGTGCATTTTCTATCCGTGAAAGACTGAGATTCAACAAACTCATTGGACCGCCAATACCAAATTGCAACATATATTATTATAATGACATGATTTTACCCACATTGTGGTCGTGGACTGTACTCACTCAACGGTATAGTTATACCACACGGTAGTTAATCAATATTAGATAAGGGAGGGTTATGTGGCCAACCGTTAGATCATTATGTCATGTGTCACTAGTCATGTCAATAATTGGTTAGTATTTGCAGTACTCAATCAATTCAATTCCACATTAATAGGCCTGCATTATAACAAATACTAAAATATATGTATTTCAGAGATTCTCCATCACATAAGGCGACTTGTGTGTGTATGGAGCATTTCTTTTACGTGGTCTAAGGTTAACACACACACACATATATAATATAACATGTGTATAGCAGTAAAATTGACAAAGATAATTATTAATAGCATCCATTCTTGATTTTATTATTTTAACTAATAATAATAGGCTAGAACGAAAACAAATTACATCATGTATGTATGCTTATTGCGACAGCAATGTATACTAGTGAAAAAAAACTTGCCAACTCTACTACAGAAGGTCAGTAAGTATTATGAATTTAATCTAAACAAAAACTAGGTACTTAATCTAAACTAAACTAAACTAGTACCAAAAAGGAGGATACAATGCATCCATAATCACAGAGCTATAAACATTGCTACTAACAGAGGGTGTGTCTATATATCTTCAATTTCGTGTTCGAGCGTTCTTTTAGCCAAAGTGTTACTTGTCGGGAAAATTTTGTTTTGCTTACATTATCTCTCAGTTCTCCCTGGTAAAAGGTTAAATATTTTGGGCCCCAAGTACATGAAAATGCTCTTGGGGATCCCTTTGTTTACTCTTGGTACTAGTGTTGTATGTTTTCTTGCCACTTGTTTGGTCTTGTGAGTTGTGAATCAGTTGTGTGATGGAAAATTGCGCAGTTATTTGGTGTCGTTCATAATTTGACGACACTCATCTTGTTAGTTTAGATATTGGGTAATAAGAGTATCTCATGACTACTTTTCCGGCGAGTTCCGTGTAAGCACCAACGTTTCGTGGTCGATGTGGACCACACTTTAAGTTGACTACACTTCCCTTGGTCTACCCGAATATTGTGTAACCGAGAAAGCTTCTAACAAAAACCCCAAGACGTATCACGCCAGGGCCGGCCACCCTAACCCTCTACCAAGGCCCCCCTGCACGTGTCGCATCGCGAGCTGGGCCGCCAAGGTCAAGCCAATGTGCGACTCTCAATTCCAGAAACTTCCAGAGTACAGCCAAGAACAAAACTTGTTACACACATTTTTGCTGTTTCGCGGAATATGGTTGAATAATGTTCGAGTTTTATGAGAAAATAAACGTATTGTAAGTCAGTCAAAACATTAATTGATTGATGATGACGACGACTCTATTCGAGACGATGAGTGGTGCATATGAGGAAGAGGAAGGACGATTGCAAAAAAACTTGCCTTATGCGGGATTCGAACCCACGTCCTCGT
The DNA here is from genome assembly GCA_024449915.1 of Sweltsa coloradensis. NCBI lineage: Eukaryota > Metazoa > Arthropoda > Insecta > Plecoptera > Chloroperlidae > Sweltsa > Sweltsa coloradensis. The sequence goes on from JAMZAV010006173.1 coordinate 17,206, forward strand.
TATAAGCTTAGGACCAGCGCCCTAATCGTGTGTAATTGTTTGGTCATTACCGTAAGAACATAGTTGTGTGTTTATGTAAAAGAGGCCCTATAATCAAATATCCTTTCTTTATCACATACAAACACGTTATCTTGCTACTTGCTTTCATAACAGCGTAATATAATGCCAATAACTAGCGCTAAGCGCTCGGGAGGTCCCGGGTTCGAATTCCGCCGAGACCGGCAGTCCAGACTGATGGTTTATCCCGAGGTTTTCCTCAGTCGTCAAGGCGAATGTTCACAATTGTCCCAACTCCAATATAGACCTACCCTACCCCTGAAGAGGTTCAGGCCGGTTAAATCTGATGTGTACCTAAAAATATTTGTTTTTTAAGCAGGTTGAAACAAAAATAACAATACAATTTGTAATTGTGGGGGGAGGGGTTTAATAAGAATCTACAATAATAGAAAATGTGTGCTTGGTAATGGCTGTGGACCGTTGTGGACTAATGCTACTTATAATAAAATAAATAGCATTGACTTCAGTATAAAGAGTACATACCATACTGTATTTCATCAAGATCATTATTATGATGGTGATTTAATTTTTTTAAATTACTTAATTGGATTGATAGTTTATAGTTTTTTTAGTTTCATCAACCGTTGGGTCATTATGAGCCAGTGGCGACGCTAGGATGGTACGTTGAGGGAGGCGGAATGGGGGCAAAGTTCATGGTTGCGAGGGGCAGTGGCGTAGGAACCGTGGGGAAGGGGAGGGGGGGGCAAAACTAACGCGAGTTAAATATTTATCATTAAATTTCCGTATATAAATATGCACATACACTTTTGACAGTCACCCTAGTAAAACGAATATGTTTGCCTGTATGCTCATCATCGTCATTACATAAAAAAAAAAAAATAGGTTGAAATTTACTAAAATGGCCCACTTCACGTACATTTGTTTAGTTTTTAGATCGCTGACAGTTGCTGTAAAACATCATTTACAGAGTCCGAGTGCAGTTAAAACATGACGAAATAACTGTAGTATGGCGAAAATTGTTTCGCCTTCGGTGGCTAAAAGCCAAAGAAATGCTTTTGCAAGTTGCAAAAGGAATTGAATTATCAGACATCTTATTTCCCAGGTACATTTGCAAAACCCATAGATGTTTTCTATTGTTTAAAATAAAATTTATTTGGGAAACATAAAACAATGGAACTAGTTTCTCATCAACAATCAATCATAATCAATCCAATCAATCAATATCATCAATCAATCATCAATAATCAATCAATCAATCAACCAATTAATTAATCAATCAATACCCAACCATATTTAAAACCGATAAACAACTAATTGACACGATTCCTTGGGCGCCGCGAGGGGGCAGGGGGGGGCGGGGGCACTTGCCCCGTCCCTCTCCTCTGGATTTCAGGAAAAATCGAAGTTTATATCTGGCTGTTGTACGCCAGGGTCGGATACAGACAAGGGCGGGGGAGGATGACATGTTTGAATATGATTTTAGTCTTACAAAAGTAGCAAATATGATTTTTTTAATAAAAATAATAACTATTGGCAGAACTGTAACTTTACTCCAGCACACCCGCCAGTTTTGTTGTCATCACATTTACTTTTCTATGTCACTCGCAAGGTCAAGATATAGGTTTTAATCACTGCCATATACATACGAACATAGCACAGCACGACAATATCATGTATCATATTTTATATTTTCTTCCCGTTTCAAATTTGAAGAAATAATTCAAGTTGCAATGTGTGTAGGCCTAACCAGACGAAAGTTTCATCACTTCATTTTCATTAGAGTCCAAATTTTACCTATTTGATAAAGTATTCTAAAGTTTATGTAGTAAATATCCTATTTTACTATTTTAACACTCGGTTATGAAGTACCAAAGTGAAAAAATAAACTCTTTGCGAGGCTATAAGCTCCCCTCCCCCAATCCCCCCACATAGGGATAGGGTATTTCGTCCCCCCCCCCCCCGTTTCGAAAATATCCTGCTGGCTGGCGCCCATGGTTCTAAAAGTTTTTAAATTTTACAAATAATTTGTTTGGGAAACGAAATCATACTATACGTTTAGAAATCATTTCTGAATGAAAGTGCTATTTTTGTCGATCATCAATGAAGTCTCAAGCGAGGCTACAATACAATGTAAATGCGAAATGTGTGATGGCAGGCCATGCCCAGCCTGCATGGCGTAGTTCAGGGACGAGAGCGAGTGGTGTGTGAGAGAGAGAGAGAGAGAGAGAGAGCGTGCAGTCCTGGCCTGGCCGGCTAGCGAGATGTGACGACGCAGGACGCCACGCCAGAACATACACCCCAGCCTCCCTTCTCAGAATCCACCCACAATGAACAGTCCCATACCCAAGGTCCTCGAGGAGAAGTTTTACGACACTTGACTATTGAGGGTTGACCAAAGAAACGACATTACAGACATTTTAGTGACACGCGATCGGATGTCGACATTTTCTAAATAATATCATTGGCAAGAGTCATAATGCACATGTGCAAGTGGGTAGTTAGTTGGTAGAAATGCATAATGCCCTGGGTTCGAATCCCGCGATAGGCAGAAGATATTAAGTACTTTCTTGTATGGAATGGAATGTGTAAGCGGTGACTTTGTATCCGTCCGTCTTGTGGTTAGCGTCTCTGCTTCGAATGTAGAAGGTCCAGGGTTCCATTCCCGTAATAAGTAGAAGTTTTTTATTCGTAGACGATGACTTTGGACTAAGAGCCGTCCTAGCAACAAAGACACATCAACAAAATCCTAAGGTGGTTCCGAATCAGCCTTATTGATTCTGGCGCTGTCTGTGGGTGGGATCGTGTCCAGCTTGATTGATCGGTGTAACTTAAATATGCTTACCTATGGTGGTATAACTGGTCACTAGTTGCTCACAGTTCACTCGTCGATCGTGTCGTCGCCTACAGGGTTGGCTTGGTCGGCTTTAAATTTAATGCCCCCCACTGAAAATCAATTCTGTGACTGTGTGGATAGACTCCAAATACGAATTCGTTTATTTTATTTTGAGGGAAGATATCGCCTTGTAAAATTCTAACCATTCTCGGCAGGCGCGTAGGAATGTTATGAAAGTTGGGGGGGGGGGGGGGATTCATTAGTAAATCTTGTGGGCGGAAGCCGGGGTCTGGGGCTAAGCGCCAACCGCCGGAGGTCCTTTTTCACCATGCTACAGTTATTTCGTCATGTTTTAACTGCACTCGGACTCTGTAAACGATGTTTTACTGCAACTATCTGCGATCTAAAAACTCACAAAAATGAACGTGAAGTGGACCATTAATAAATTTCAACCTAATTTTTATGTAATGAGTAATGACGATAGCTTACAGGCAAACATATTTGTTTTTCCAAGGTGACTGTCGAATTGTATAATTGTATATACATGTGCCCCCTGGGCCAAACTAGGGGGGGGGGCATTGCCCCTCCTGGCCCTTCGGGTCCTACGCCACTGATTCTTGGGTAGACTCGAGAGACTCGAGATGGCAGGGCAGGGGCACCTTATCGCCACAGGAGAATTTTTCGCAAATTTGCAGCTTCGTAAAGCCTAAAATCACGTTTAAAAATCTTAAATTAGAAGATGTAAAAGTCAAAGGGTCAGGGGGCGGCGGTCGACCCCCCCCCCTCACCCCGTATCAGCCCTGGATGATTTTGGTGACAAAAATCATGTTTCACATTCATTCGATGGATTTTCGTTGCTTGTTTTTTTTAAAAGAATATTGCTAGTTAATGTTAGTTAATGTTGTTTTTTTAGGGCACTCAACAGTAGAGTTCCCATGTCAATTGTATTGGAATCTTCCAAATTTTCTTTTTCCATTGTGGATTACCACCATGTTTTCTTCCCTCCAAAGGGAGGAACGTAAGGGACGACGGAAGGAGTGAGGATGTTGGATAGGATGGGTTAAACTGGGTGGGAACGTAGGAGTGCTCGTTGCAGAGAGGGCTGGCAAGTATGGAGCAGAAAAAAGTGAAAGAAGAAAATAAATATGAGTAAGGCTGTGTGAATGAAGAAAGGTGTGATAAAAAGTTGCGCGAGAGCTCTCTCTGCAACACGCACCCCAACCGGCCAGAGCTCGCCCTTAGTTTTGGGGAATACACTACTCCCCTACTCACAGGCCAAACTACGGGAAGGTAGCGAGTTGGACTTTGAAGGCTGTTCGAGTCGAAGTGTGACAGACGGGGGTGAAGTACAGTTATTACAAAATACCCGTGCAGTGGCGGATCTAGCCCTTAGTCATGGGGCCCCCCGGGGGGCGGTGAAACTCAGGGGGGGGGGTGATTACCCCACCGTATCCGCCACTGCACCCATGCCTTATCCGGGATTCAAACTCGGGTCTTCGTGGTCGTATTGTCTACGCTCTAATCGTACGCGCCCTGCCGCGGACGGCTTTCAACATTAGAGACTCTTTTTCGAAATAGGGAGGAGGGGGGAAGTCCTTTTGCTTCCACACGCTCCTAGTACAGTGGTGACGTATCCAGGGGATCCGCCCCACCCCCATTTACTTAGTATTTGATATGATTCGTTAAAAACGTCAAATCTGAGAAACGTTCTAACGTTTTCTTGCTATTATGATTTAAAACGTGTTTACACTTTACAAGCGTTCAAAACGTCAAATATGAGAAGAAGTAAGATCGACACGGCGATAATAAGGACTCCGGCGGCTGGAGCTTTCGCCCCAGATCCCTACCCTGTTTACCATGTCGCCCCCCATTGTACATTCCAGGATACGCCACTGTAAACTGACCAAGCTTTACAGTTATGCCGTGGTGATGCACGGAGCGACTCTTTGTTCTATAATGGTGTAACAATCCTGCAACGTGATGATAACGTACCAAACTGTGTGGTAAATCAAATAAAACATATTGAAATATACCCTCTCTCAATCTTAACAAAGATTAATTTTTAAAAAAAATCCCTGTGGGGCTGAGCTAGGGGGCCGCGCCCCCATACCCCCCCGGCGTTGTGTTACGCTAACTCGATCGTCACCCCCTTACAAAGGTCCTGGATCCCCCCCTCCCCCGTTGTAAACAATTTAACCTTCATGGATATCATACTCTACCTGTGGGGGGGGTTATTTTTAAGGAAAATTTCGGTAAGTTTTAGAGATTCCTTTGTGTTCGCATTTTCATACCGTGGGAAAACTTTCAGTTTGGGTGGCGGGTGTCCAACCGGAACCTCTTGAATCAGCCGAGAATAACATAACTGCAGTTCAAGTGTAAAGTGAGCAAACACATTTCAAGTTCGATTTTTAAGAAGAATGGATGAAAATGTTTTTCGATAAATTTTATGGAAATATGTGGTGATCGATTTAAACCATTTCTCTTAGAATCCAGCAGCATAGGATACACAGAACCAACACAAACATAGCTGAACACATCGATTATTTACAATAACAATATTGTATATTGAATGAAGCAGTCGTAAAAGTTTGCCCCGACCGGGGATCGAACCCAGAACCTCCGGTATTGGTGCGTACCGAAGCTCCACCAACTGAGCTCTCGGTGAGAGGTGATGCTTACTTGTGCTACCATGCTATTTTATATTTGTTTACTTATTTATTTATTTATTTATATAAGAGTCTAGTACAGCACAAGTACCATTTTACATAGACAATATACTATAATATAATATATCAATCAAGTTAAAATTATAATTACATTTAAGAAATAATTATATGGTGATGAACAATAAACAAATTTATCAAAATTATAAGTTCAACAAAACATGAGAAATGTGTTTATAATAGAATAGAGGGAGAAATGCTAAGTAATGACCTTCAAGTTTCAACTGTAGTCCAAACACGGATTGATATTTTTTAAGAATTAAAATCAGATAATAATATTATCTGATTACTTATTTGATCTGATTACATATCAAACTTTGGTAAATTAGGTAAATTATTATAAAATCAAGGTATACGAAAGGTGATAGACTACGGGTAATAGAAAGTCTAGGTCTATAGCTACATGGAAAAGGTGAGTAAGCCTAGTAAAGCGGGATGGATGGAACATTGAGTGGAAACATGGAGATAAGACTGGTGGACCATAAAAAGTCATTGATTATAATATGGTGCACGAAAGACAATGTCACAGCCTTTTCTTCGAGTCGCTAGATAGTCTTCTGTTTGATTATCATAATGTCATGGCACTCATAATCACAGCAAACAGCAATTGAGTAAAGATTTGCCTTTTGTCTCGATAGCTAGGATCGGTACGTAAAGTCAAAGGTTCTGGGTTCGATCCCAAGTCGGGGTAAAACTTACGATGCTTGCTATCATCAATAACAATGTCCTCACGGGGCGGACTCGCCGGACTTATGGTCAAACCTTGTAATAATATAACAATAACAAATGACAAGAGTCGTACTGTTGGGGCGCATATGTTAGAAGCGTCTGCACTAGAAGGACGTGGGTTCAAATCCCACATAAGGCATGTGAATTGTTCATACGCATCGTCTCGAATAATAGCAATAGTGCAATAAAAATCAACAGAATCACAAATTTGTGTATAAGTGGGTGTGAGTATTAGTGAATGCGTAAGAGTGTATGTGAGCACATTCATGTTTTACTTCGGGTACAGTAACACATGAAGTCAGAAGTAACGCTAATTTTGCTGCGTGTGAATTGTTTCTGTATCTCTCGCTGCAACATTCTCAATGATCAGCTCTGTACTCCGATTAGCTATCGCCGGGTTCTGCCGTCTGCGTCGCGTAGCAGGTGGCATTCTGTTCTCGCTGAAGGTGACCTTGGTCCTGTTGCTACGCAGCCAAACCTCGTCACTGCATTCTTCCTCTAGTCCAGCCCAGTGTCCCGGGACTCGCATTAGTTTTATCGTTTTATTGCTGTGCGTTTCACATTTCACACTGGCTGTGCCTGCTAAAGTAGGGTCCCCCTTCCTAAGTGTGTGGCCTCACTGGCTAGACCACGAACAAGTTACAGCTCGTGGAGGTCGGCTGACAGCCGTTCAGAAAACATGACCTCGTAGAAACAAGCCGGATGTGGGTGATTTGATATAAGATATTATATATATATTATGTATATATTATGTATATATTATGCAGAATGTATCAGTGATACATTCTGCATAATATACGTTCTTATATCAATTCAGAACACACAGAATTGCTCTAACAATTAATACGTCATCAATGTTGAGACTTTCAACCGGTATTTATATAAATGGGTGGTGATAGATGACGAACAAGGACGATTATTAAAAACACAAACATGCATTATGCGGGATCGGGATTCGAACCCACGTCCTCGTAGAGCTATACGCTTTGTAAAAGAATAGAAACTTATAGAACAGGGAGTCTATCTGCAATGTTGAAAATATGAACTTATTGCACTGTTCTTGTATAATACGGATAAAATAGAATGTATTACGATATTTCGAAAGGTTTACCTCTGTGTTGGTTTTGTACCATATGTTTTGTTTGTATTATCAATGGTATTATTGTGCCAGTTGAGGAATATGGCTGTTTGCCTTGTCCATACAAGTTCTAATACAGTGTGATATTCATTCTACATGTAGTTTTCACTGTGCAGTATTTAGCACACTTCTGGACAGTTCTTCACGGTTCTTTATTCAAAACAGGGGTACAACAAGACTCGAACTGTATTTCACTAGGCCTACCAAAGACAAGTCGTGTTTTTATGTTATTGTGTTAGCGTCCTGCCCTGCTTCCAATGCAGAAGGTCCAGGGTTCGATTCCCGCTATAGGCAGAAGTTAGGAATTTGTAAAAAAAAATGTTCGCACCTCGACTGCTTTATTTATTTATTTATTTTAAAATCTCGATCTTTATCGCTCACTCGTCGATTGCGTCGGGCCTACAGGGTTGGCTTGGTCCCTTTGGTTTAATGTCCCCCACTAAAAATCAGTTATATGACTGAGTGGGTAGACCAGGCCCCTGCGACTCAGGCTGTGGGAATTGAGATGAGCCGCCAATTACAGTAACTGAGCCGCTTTCCACCTCTCGCGCTGCAGTCGCTTCTCGACGTAGACCGACCAATCAGATTCGATGAAACACGTGTGACGTAATCTACATGTCAAAGATGGCGTCTTCGAATGTTATTGTTTTTGTGACTGTTTTGAGAGACAAATTGCATTGAATTTCAAAGTAAATAAATAAATAAATAAATAAATTTTTATTTAGAGTCTACCCACTCAGTTATATAACTGATTTTCAGTGGGGGACTTTAAATCAAAGCGACCAAGCCAACCCTGTAGGCCCCGACGCAATCGACGAGTGAGCGATAACCAACCAAAGATCGATATTTTTTTTTTTTTACAAGTGTCTTATATAAATACAAGTACTATTGTAATAAGAATGCTAGGCCCCTACCTTTATTGGTTTGTTATCTATTTTACCTATAAATATAATGTCAATTCATGTTTATTCTTATTGTAAACTCATTTGTCACTGTCGTGTGACGAAGAATTTGAACCCGACGAAGGTAATAATAAAGTATGCGAAGAGTCAGTTGAACTAATCATTGTGAAAATAAGTTTGTTTTGAATAAACCTATCATATTCAGTCGGAGATCTCTCAGCACATTTGTGCACATTAATGTCGCTACTTTTGTGTTATCATTTGATTAATATGCACTCATATATATTATTATTAGTATATTCTGTACAGCTTGTACGTCACGTTATTATAGAAAGATGAATTTGAAATATGTTTCTATTTTAGCCGCAAAACATCATCATACAGTTATTTCTATATTATATTATAATATCGATCGGATTCATACCTCTTCAATAGGTATAATGTATAATAATAATATTCTTTGTTGCAATTCAAAAATGCAAAAAATGCTATAACAACTAATTTCTATAAATGTCCATAACGTTACCTTTAAATTGATGTGTTTCATTTAATTGTGAGTCACTCACTACAGTCTAGTAAGCCATGCTGCGCGCGAGCTCCACAACGTCAGAGGCGGCAGCCGCCGCGTCACGCACGGACACAATAATTCATATGTCAGTCACTTTTTAACGTACAAAAGTACAATTTTGCAGGTGCACTCAGAACAATATGTACGTCATGTTTTATTGGAAGATAAATATGAAAAATGTAACTATTTTAGCCACAAAACATCAAAATACAATTAATTTTGAAAATATATTATAATTTCGATCGGATTCATACCTATTATGGCTTCAGTATAATATATAACATTAAATTTGCTAAGTATATCAATTGTCCATACAGTTAGCTTTAAATAAACGTGTTTCATTTAATTGTAAGTTGTATACAGCATTCACAAATTGAGTTTTAGTGAAAAACTGTAATCGCCGCCATTTTCCAAGATGGCCGCTAACGCACAAGGCGGATTTTGGCGGACCCGAAGTATGTTTCATTAAACAACATTCTTGAATGATCCTGAAAAAATCAGCTTTCTCCTAATTTTTGTCCGGGTTCAAATCTAAAATCATGCCACTATATACACATCAGATTTAACTGTTGTGACCCTCTTCAGGTGACTAAGTAGGTATATGGCGGATAGGACAATAGTTATTGTGAAAGGATGTCTGAGGGCTATTTTAGAGGACTCAATCCCTTGCATTCGCATTTAAGATGAGGAAAACCTTGGATGAAACCTTCAGTCAGGATTGCCGGTCTCGACGGGATTGCAGATTAACATGAAAGTTAATCTTTTTCCTATTGTAGACGTAGGTTGAGTGCCAGATGCTGTTCTCTACAATGCTGGTACATTCATTGATTTACACTCGAAAATTAGGTATTTGGTCTCAACTGGATTTTGGACTATCGTTTCAATCATTAACTACTCTTACTAAAACACTGCAGCTGTGGAAGTGCATGCTTGTGTTAAAATGAATTGATTTCAGCCCTTCAGTTACCAAATATCGATAATGTTATATGTTATCACCTTTCCCAAAGTATATAACAGTGGGTCGCTCAAAACCCTTTTATGCCCTGCCGCTTTTTACCGAATTGTTTACTGTCGCTTGAACTTCGCGCACGCACCTTCAGGTTACATCGTAGTTCCGGTGAGTCGACCGAGTTCAGAACAAACTCGCTCGCGCCGCGATCTGACGCCTTCAAACAGTTTGACCTCGGTCGTCGCGGACGATTTTTCGAGGGAGTTACACGACCGCACAAAAGTTATACCTCTCACTCCATTCTGGTGATATCATTTAAAGGTAGTATTCGAATTGAAGCTGACAGTTCAGCGCATGCAATGAATAAAGAATATTCAATTTTATAACAACAGTTAATGTAATTAGGTTGGTCCAAACACAAACACATGTTAATTCTAGTCACATTGGGCCTTCAAATTCCAACTCGGCACCTTCTCGCGGTTTGGCCCGTGAATAGGGGAGTTTCACTCCCTGAAACTAATGGCGAGCTCTGGGTCGTCGTCGGGGAACCCCTTCCCTTTGACTACCTCCCCGACGGCGACGACAAAGACAACACGGACGGATGATGACACAGACGGAGACGACCACGACGTGGGGGAACCCCTGCCCTCCCCATATGCTTGTGGCTGGTTCTGACCAGCACAGGCCTGTCCACCCCTTGTCCCCCGCGTCATCCCTTACGTCCTCCCTTCGTCTCGATTAGCCAAGTTGCATAAATATGAGACGTAAAGCAATATCCAATCCAAATCATACTTTTTGGTACGGTAGTTGGGCAAATTGCAGTAGGGGAGGTAGTATTCAAAGAAACATGGATGATTATCTGGAGCCAGAGTTTGTTTTTCCAGCTTATTGAAGCTATTGAAGCTATAAGCCAACGTCTGAATGCAGATGATCCCTTTTACAAAAATAGGGATGCGTTAAAAACATGAGCTAATTATAGTGCATGGGTATTCATAACCTAGCTTACGGAACAAATTGTCAAAACCTCGCGCCGCCAAGAACTTGCAGTGTTTAAACGGTCGACAAGCTAACTTCGCCCCTAAGCTTCGCGGGATCAACGAAGTGTGAACTGGCCATTATTCTAGTTCTCAGATACTTCATTATCATCATCATTCATTGTGTGATTGTGTGATCATTGTGACCATTTGAGGCGACAATAGCAAGCAATGACTTAAGAACAGACGTAGCTGTTTTATCTTCAAGAGTACCGGGATGGATATTTCGGAATTCTTAGCGATACTATCCTCCCATATTGAAGTGTATACAAGACCGACGTATTGAAAAGAGCAGGGGTAGAGGTAGAGTATGAGAAAATATATTTACTTTTGGGTTGGCCCAAGGGAAGAACATGCCCAGCGTAAAGATCCCTAGCAGGGCGCCGGAGGTGATCGAGTTCAAACTCATACCAACTTGAAGTAGGGCTCCCATCCTCTCCACCAGGAGCACTAGTGCTGTGCAGACCACGCCGATCACCGCCGCCATTACCTGCGGAACAACACTGGTTTGTTTACTTCAGATTTAGTTTCTTCTATTAATGAAATGTTTTTCCATTATTTTTTTATTTCAGGGCCCATGTTTGTATTCCATCATTTATACTAGGGAAAACACTTAAAATTTCGTCGGGTTGATGGATGAGCTTTTTTGTAAGTTTTTAGTTTGCTTGCGATCTATAAACTAATCAATTGCCCTTTGAACGCATTGTTGGTGATTGTTGTCAAGTTTCTAAATTTTTACTTGTAAAATTTTTATTATAAACCTAAAAAAAAATCATATTTAACCTTTTTTCTATGGATTCTGGCTAACCTTTTTTCAACTTTTCTTTCAAAGGGAATACATCACCATTACCTTAATGTCTATGTGAAATATGAACGTTGTAGCCCCACCCGTTTGGTCGAATCAGTCCAAATGTCACGAAAATATCGCACTAAAAGTCGAAAAAAATCGTGAAAGTTTCGATATTCATCATGAGAAAAATTTCTTCGATTGTACCCAAAAACGTGACAAGTCTAAATTCAGAGACTTCGAAGGCCCCTCAAATTTTCATCAAGATCGCATATCCCGTTTGCCCGGTAGAGAAGCGACAAACAGACAGAAAAACAACAACAAAACACTCGAGCTAAATTTTTTGGGGTCGGGTGAAATTGAAGTCTTCGTTCGCTCATCCAATCATTAATTTTATGTATCATCATTGCCTTATTTGTACCATGTATAAATTCAAAGGTGTATTCAATAAATTAAATTACTTTCATGAGGGGCTGGCTTCTTCTTTTGTAATTGGTGTTTTTAGGAACGGACGTATCAGGTCTTCAGAGATGACCCCAGTCATGGAGTTGAGGCCAGTAGACATCCGTGCTAACGGAAATGTGAAACGAGATTTAAATCATTTGTAAATTAAAGGGAGAAAACGTATATAAGACTATAGGGCCGCTTCGCGAACGCCTTTTTCAGTCGCGTTGAGGGATGACTTTTTTAAAAAAAAATCTGCCCAAATGATTCTACGTTTTTTTATAAGCATCAACGGTATAATTGGGATATCATTACTTTTTTAAAGTTTCCATTACAAAATTTTTTTTAATTGAGAACAAATTTTATAAAGTAGAAATTAATTGATATAGTATTACCAATTAATAATAGAATGTAAAAAGGCCCAAAGAACATGCTTTTTGTACGCATTGTAGGTGATTGTTGTCTAGTTTCTATAATTACACCTGTAAAAGGCTTATAATATTACTACCGTTATTTCTATGAATTATGGCCAACTTTTTATTTTTTGTTTCAGAAAACACTACATCATTATTACCTTAATGTCCATGAAAAATATGACGTTGTAGCCCCACCGGGTTTTGGGCAGAATCGGCCATAAAATCACGAAATATTGCATTAAACATCGGGGGAAAATCGTAAAGGCACGATTTCATGATTAATATTTCTTCGATTGACCCCTAAATAATAAAAAAACATCAAAATCCAGTGATTTAAAAACTTTCCCCATAAAGTTTCATCAAGATCGGGTAGCCGTTTGCCGGTCTCAAAACAAAATATCGCTTTTAAAAATCAAAATCATCGTAAAATTCGATATTCATGAGAAATTTTTCTCGATTGTACCAAAAACAGGGCAGTCTAAGTTCAAGATTTCGAAGATGCTGTTTCCCCGGGTAGAGCCGACACCCGGAATAAATGTACACGACCTCCCCCTGCATCCCTCTGAAGCCTCCTCAATCCCAAAAAAAACCTACCTGAGGCAGCCTAAAGTACCTCTAGAATGACCACAAAGCCTGGTTTTAAAAAAAACTGGATTGCTCATCACAAAATGAGGTAGAATCTGGTCGGGTTTTGCGTTTCCTGAAACGATAACTTTTATTACTGGTAATGAACTCTTGTGATAATCTGAAAACTTTATCTACATTATCTAAAAAATTCATTATCTAATTTCTTATCTAGATAATATCTTTTGAGTTATCTTGTTCTATTATCTAAAATATAGTTTTATCTTATCTAAGTATTTTAAACTTTAAGATAACATTTTTTTGATAAAATAAATAACAAAAATTTGACAAAAAATATAATAATTACGCACTATTTTAAAGGAAAAATACACCTGCTAGTTTTTAGTATTTAGTAAGTTATAAAAATAATATTAAAAATACACGTCCATCTCATAAAAAATATGTATCTAAAAAATGATCTAGATAAGTTTATACACATTATCTTTTATCTTATCTAGGTAACTTTTTGGAGAATTAATCCTAATTTTATCTTGATAAAAACAAATAGTAGCCTCTGCCAATATCTAGTCACAACACTGGCTTAGGGAATACTATCATTTAAAAAAAATTAAAGTTACAGTTTATATTTTAATTCAATTATAATATTTTAAAAACAAGTAGGTCTATTCCAGGAGAGGTGGTTGGAATCTTGATTTAATTCAAACTGGTCCTGGGGGGGACTACAATGATTCGATGCAATATTTTAATTGTATATGGAGTTAATAATATGGAGAATAGGTGAGCTACGGTAATGGTACTGAGAAACTAGTAAGGTTCTTGGTAGCATTAAGTTAACTTGGTTCTTGCTCAACTTTGTCGAGACTGGATCACAATCATAGAGAAAGCAAAGATGAGTGCACCGTTGTAATAACACCATAGAATATAATGATGAAAATGCCCAAGTGTAAAGATCGTTAACATTCTGCAAGAGAAACATTGCGTGAAAATACGTAAAATCGAATTAAACAAAGGACTTGAGGGCAATTATGTTATAAGTATTTTTGTAAGAACCCGCACAGGGCTATTTGCTCTGTCGTAGATTGACGTAGTCTGATGACCGTTGTTAAAAATCAATTTTAAGACTTAAATACAGCATTGTGCGTATTAACAGTACAGCTTTCTAAAGAAAATCAGGCGTGTCTCTCTTCTTACTAATCAAACGAAATCCTAAAATTTGACGTTACTTGATTCAGATAGGGCTAAGCAATGGATCAGTGAAATAAAAGGGTATTTTCGAATTGCAGACAAAGAAACAGTTGTAAACAAATGATTTACAATAAAAAGCATCATTTTAAAACAAAATAAAATAATTTGTTTTCGCAACTATTGGTATAAATCGTCCGTTCAAACCAAAATATTCAAAATAAATATCAATAAAATTTGATTAAAATACCAAACGGGAGCTTGTGGCGACGTCGGTTGAACTTCTCCATGGTCGACGTTCTCGGACAGCTTCTGGTTGTCCGACGTAAAAGCCGACTGCTGCAAGCGTTGTGTGATGTCGGGCCGTAGCCTAGTCGAGTCGATTACTGCGCCGGCCCCTAAGACGAATGCTGCGAGCGATTGTGTGATTGTCGGGGCGTAGCTAGTCGATGTGATACTGCGCCGTCCTCAAGACGACTGCCGGCTACTGCTCGCGCTGTGTGATTGTCGGGCGTAGTCTAGTCGATGTCGATACTGCGCCGTCCTCAAGACGAATGCCGGACTGCTGCTGCGTTGTGTGATTGTCGGGCGTAGCCTAGTTCGATGCGATAATTTTTTGGGGGCCCCGGGGGGGGGGGGGGGGGGGGGGGCCCACCCCGTCCTCAAGAGACTGCCGGGCTGCTGCGAACGTTGTGGGATTGTCGGGCGTCAGTCTCAGTCGATGTTGATACTGCGCCGTCCTCAAAGGACGAATGCCGATTGCTGCTCGCGGGTTGTGTGATGTGGGCGGAGTCTAGTAGATGTCGATACTGCGCCGGCTGCAAGACGACTGCCGTCGGCTGCTCGAACGTGTGTGATTGTCGGGCGTATTTAGTCTAGTGATGTCTATAATGCGCCGTCCACAAGACGACTGCCGGCTGCTGCTTCTCGAGTTGTGTGATGATTGTTTCTTTTATTTACCTTAGTCGCCGGTAGTCTAGTCGATTGTCGATTACCGAGCCGTCCTCAGACGGACTGCCGGCTGCTGCGAAGCGTGTGTGATTGTCGGGCGTAGTCTAGCGATGTTGATACTGCGCCGTCCTCAAGACGACTGCCGCCGCTGCGAACTCAGTTGTGGATCTGTGGGCATAGCCTAGTCGATGTCGATATGCGGCCGTCTCAAGGACGACTGCGCACGGCTGCCGCGAACGTTGTGTGAAATTGTCGGGCGAGTTAGTCGATGTTGATACTGCGCCGTCCTCAAAGACGACTGCCCGGGGGTGCCTGCCTGCGAGCGTTGTGTGATTGTCGGGGGCGTAGTCTAGTCGATGTTGATACTGCGCCGTCCTCAAGACGACTGCCGTTCTGCTATGCGAACGTTGTGTGATTGTCGGGTCGCTAGTCTAGTCGATGTGATACCCCCTGCGCCGTCCTCAAGACGGAATGCCGACTAGATGCTCGCGTTGTGTGTGATTGTCGGCGGAGTCTAGCGATGTGATACTGCGCCGGTCCTCAAGACGACTTGCCGGCTGCTGCCGCGGCTGTGGGATGTCGGGCGTTAGTCTAGTCGATGTCGATACAGCGCCGTCCTCAGACGACTGCCGACTGCTGCGAGCGTTGTGTGATTGTCGGGCGTAGTATAGTCGATGTTGATACTTGCGCCGTCTCAAAGACGACTGCGGTTGCTGCTCGCCGTGTGTGATTGTAGGCGTAGTTCTAGGCATGTTGTTACTGCGCCGTCCCTGCTCGCGCTGTGTGATTGTCGGGCGTAGTCTAGTCGATGTTTGATACTGCCCGTCCTCAAGACGCTGACGGCTGCTGCTCGCGCTGGTGATGTCGGGCGGAGTTAAATCGTTGTCGATACTGCGCCGTCCTCAGATGACTGCGTGCTACTGCTCGCGCTGTGTGATTCCAGTCGGGCGTAGTCTAGTGATGTCGATTACTGCCTCCCGTCCCCAAGACGACTGCCGGCTAATGCTCGCTTGTGTGATTGTCGGCGATAGGGTAGTCGATGTTGATACTGCGCCGTCCTCAGACGACTGCTGGCTGCTGCGAACGTTTGTGTGATTGACGCGGCGTTAGTCTATTCGATGTGAGTACTGCGCCGTCCTCAGATGACTTGCCGGCTATGCTCGCGCTGTGTGATTGTCGGCGTAGTCTAGTCGATGTTGATACTGCGCCGTCATCAAGACGACTGCCGCCTGCTTGCGAGCGTTGTGCGATTGTCGCGTAGTCTGCCGATGGCGATACTGCGCCGTCCTCAAGACGCTGCCGGCATGCTGCGAGCGTTGTGTGATTGTCGGGCCGTAGTCTAGTCGGGATGTCGATACTGCGCCGCCTTCAAGGACGACTGCCGGCTGCTGCGAGCGTTGTGTGATTGTCGGGCGTAGTCTGTCGATGTCGATACGCGCCGTCCTCAAGGGCGACTGCGGCGCCCCTTTTTGGGGGTGGTTGTGTGATTTGGGCGTAGTCTAGTCGATGTGATACGCGCCGTCCCAAGACGCCCCTGCCGGGCTTCT
>JAMZAV010006174.1:0-43860 GCA_024449915.1 Sweltsa coloradensis
TTAGAGACATATGAAGAAATTGTAATGTCATGCGAGGCATGTCAACTTCTAAGGGTGCTGCTAGAGAGGTACCATTACATAATGGCCTGCATCAACTAAGCAATGGCAACGAGTACACCTCGATTCGCAAAAAGGATGGGACTATGATATTAGTTTTGGTTGACAGTT
Source organism: Sweltsa coloradensis (assembly GCA_024449915.1). Taxonomy (NCBI): domain Eukaryota; kingdom Metazoa; phylum Arthropoda; class Insecta; order Plecoptera; family Chloroperlidae; genus Sweltsa; species Sweltsa coloradensis. The sequence continues at coordinate 169 of JAMZAV010006174.1, forward strand.
ATTCTAAGTGGTTAGAAGCGTGGCCAATGGCGTCTACTACCGCATCTAAAGTTATCGAAAAACTGAGATCGGTTATCACAGTGTTTGGATTTCCTGAAACCATAGTCACGGACAATGGACCGCCTTTTTCGTCAGAGGAATTCAGTCACTTTTGTCAGTCAAACGGCATTACATTGTGCCATAGTCCACCTTACCATCCTACCTCTAACGGTTTAGCCGAACGGAGTGTGCAAACTCTTAAACAAGCCTTGTCCAAGCTTGGTATCGAAGCAAAAAGGGTAAATTCCAACAACGCTGATCGTAGTCTACAGCATCGGTTAGATAACTTCCTTTTTCATTTTAGAAATGTACCTACCTCTGTGACAAAGATGTCACCAGCGGAGATAATGCTTAAGTTTAAGCCTAGAACCAAATTAGAAATGCTAAAACCAAATTTGGGGACAACTCTGCAGAGGCAAAATGATTTGGTAACACACAAATCAAATCTAAAGAGAAATCCGCCAAATAGATGCTTTGTAGAAAACGATAAAGTACTTGTAAAGCGTGGGGGAATCAATCCTAGCGATGAGAAATGGCAAGCTGGAGTAATAAAGTTAAAAGTTAGTCCAGTAACCTATCTGGTTGACATAAACGGAAATATTAAGATGGTACATGCAGATCATCTGAGGCTTTCCTTATTACATCAACCCGAAAAGCCTAAGTACCAAGAGGTGGTAGTTGTTCCACCAGAGCCTGAGAAACTTGTGTATGTCGAAAGGCCCACAGTAGTGTCACCAAAAATAACTGGTCACACTCCTGCAGCCAGTCCAACTCAAGGTAACGTGTCACCACCTAGGCTTAGCCCTGGAAAAGGTACCATTGACACCACTCCGACCCTTAGAAGGTCCGATCGGAGTAGGAAGGCTCCACAACGATTAAATTTGTAAATTAATAAACTGTTGTAGGGTAACTAAACCCAGATACCTAGCGCATGTAAGAAATTGTAAATCTTTGTTTCAAGTACTATGTATCATGTATATTTTTGGTTTTGGTTACATTTATTTTTTCATGACTAGTTCTCAGGTAGAAAAAACTATTTTGTTATTTGAATATGTGAGTGGGACCTGTGCCACTGTTAAAGGGGGAGAAATGTTATGTATTTGAATATGTGGTCCACCAGGCCGTGGATGTACTTTGTTTGAGGTATCCAGCTGGCGGTGGTTATAACCGTTATTCCTAACTGTACCTTGGGCGTGGCACTGTCTGTCGCTCGCCGCCTGCGAATAAACATGTTACTGGACACTGGCATTAATCACTGATTATTCCGAACCTACCAATTAGGCCCTAAGTCCTAGGCCTAGATGTTCCAGGAGGTACTGAACACAACAACGAAAAATACTATCTAACTTCCGCGGTCTTTTTAGTGTTTTATACTTCAATTATTGAGCTATTCAATCTTGTCAGCAATGTGGTTCGAAGATAAGGGAGCGAAATTCGTGGTGTATGGGGACTTGATTGAGTGTATTTAATAAGTGCATTAATGGTCACAAAATAATATGGCATTCACAATCAATGAAAAATAAACAGCCCAATGGAAACGTTTTCGTAACATCAGCAATTGTGCTCTCTGGCATAAGCTACAGTGCTTTTTCCAGTGTTGGGAAGTCTCTATGTACATTTTGTGTATCTATTACCTATACCTAGATACATTCATAGTCTAGGAAATCGGTAGGCCTATGCCTAGGCCCTAGGCTAAGAAAATAGTAGGCCTAGGCATTTGAAAAAAGAAAATACTTTTCTAGAATATCATCTTGGGGGCACTTCTTCGGTTGGTAGGGGCTAGGCTTGCCCCCAACTTTTTAACACTGTGATATAAGGGGAAAAGCCAAGGTTAGGGGGAGGGGGGCGCGAAGCGCGTATGTTTTACAAATCTTGGCAAGGGAGGCTAGCTTGCTAATCTTGGTGACAGGCCTATGCGTGGGCGAGAGCATGGCCAACTAGGCCTAGGCTAGGCCTACCTATAGGCCTACCTAGGGCCTTGCCACTAGGAGTAGCCTAGGCAGAGACAACTATTATTCGCGCTTAATTTCTAGGACTAGGCCTAGACCCTAGCACCTACCCAAAAAGGAAAGCCTCGGGGCCTAGAGCATAGAACCATGTGTCTACCCTAGCAGTCACATTGATACAATAATCGTATTTAATGGCATGTGGCAACATTTGATTATTTGTTATTGTTGTTTGTTGCAACATATATTGCAAATGAATTGAACTTCGAATGACAGTGTGCGGGTAGGGCCTATGCAGTGCCTGAATGTAGGCCGATCCAGTTCTGTTTGCAACAACTGTGGTTTGCCAATACCCACTGTGCCGCTCGCTCGGTAGGCCTAGGCTAGGGCTAGGGCCTAGGCCTAGGGGCCTGGGGCCTACACCCTCACTTGTCATTAGGCTTTTAAAGTAGCTCTTACCTTTAAGATCCAGCATATTATGCAATTTGTAGGAACTCGTAACGTGAAGAATCTTTTCGGCAATAGTTTGAAGTTCCTAGTCGCAACACGCCAACACAACAGACGTCTTGGCATTCTAATAACACTCGCGGAAACGCGGCAAAACTATCGCAGAAGTTCGCCATAAGGGCATTTACGATCACCAACACTCATAATAAGTTATAGCACTTCTCAATTACAGTAAAATAAAATAGCACACGTATGAATAGAATATTAAAACAATTAAGAAACTAAACTGTCATCTCGTCGAGCTCGCCGGCGACGCCATTGATGCCTTGCTTGTGATGCTTGTGATGATGCTGCGCTTCTAGCCAGTGTAGCCAACAAAATAGCAGAAAAATATGAAACTTCCAGTATGGCAAACTTAATAAATAAATAAATAACATATTTCAACAATATCACTCATCGCATGTTGAACAAATACAAATTAGGCTGTTCTCAATTAAAAATCGTTACAATCGGAGAAAGCATGTAGGTGTTATAAGTCGAAGAAATGTAAAATAAAAAAATAAAAAAACGAAAAACTGCGATTTTCATGAAAAATTATTTTTTGATTGCGCTCAAATTTCACACGAATAATATTAATTCATAAAATTAAGGTTCTGTGAAACAATCATTACAATCAGATAAAGCAGGTAGGTGTTATAAGTCAAAGAATGTTTAAAAAATAGAAAAAATCCTAAAATTGTGATTTTCATGAAAAATTATTTTTCGATTGCGCTCAAATTTTACAAGAATATATTAATTCATTAAATAAAAGTTCTTTCAAAAAATCATTACAATCGGATACGGACGGTAGGTGTTATAAGTCGAAGAAATTTTTTTAAATCGTAAAAAATCGTAAAATTGCGATTTTAATGAGAAATAATTTTTCGATTGCGCTCAAAAACGTGGCAGCTCTTGGTTCAGAGATTTCGAAGGCCTCCATAAAATTTCATCGCAATTGGAGTATCGGTTTAGCCGGAATCGTGCTAACAGACACACAATAATACAGAAAAAAAAGAAAAAAAAAACATTCCGGATTTTTTTTCTCCAGTGTAGTGAAATGGAATCTTCGCTTCGCTCGCTACGCTCGCTACGCTCATCCAATTATTAACATTTTACAGACAACATTATATTGGCAAAAGATGACATGATTAATATTAATAATAATATTGTATGAAAAAATTAATACATATTATAATAAATAGTTTATTCATACACACAATCACACAACTTTTCAGTCTGAAGAAGGTAAAATAATGAAGACCAATTTAAATAATAAAAATTGAAAACATTAAGCAAAGGAGTAAGCTTATAACTACTATTCACTCTTAAAAACTACAACTATTGATCCCGAAGAGTGAGGCTGTACATTCAACAACTACTTGCTCTCAATAGTGAAATATAAATGATTAAGTTTGTTCTAAAGTAAATAAAAATACTATTCTACCACAATAGTAAAATCATAATCATTTTCACTCTCAATAGTAAAATGAAAAAAACTCGAAACACTATTGGCAGGCAATAGTAAATTTATAAAAACTATTCACTGTCAATAGTAAAGCAAAACAATTTTTCATTTTTAACACTTCAAAACAAAATACTATTGGCCGGCAATAGTAAATTTATAAATACTATTCACTTTCAATAGTAAAACGAAAAAACTATTCATTTTGAATAGTACATTTTCACAAGGGGTATAAGAATACTTACTTATTACATTACAGTGCTGCATTCTGTGAAATTAAAACGGCGAGCGGAATGTTATCGTCGCTATCGTCAGATTAATTTAGGTGTATATTTACGTTTTCATCATTTGATGCTGAAAGTGAAATGTCATGATCAGCTTGGAAACTAGGCTAGACCTGCAAGGCGTTCGTCTATCCCTTACGCACTGTGCTGCTGAGGAGTCGATGTTATTTTGAATAGATCTCCATTGAGAATTATCGGCAAGGGGGCTTTCTGACTATCAATCTCGTCACTTGATTTGAAACATCGTCAAAATCAATATCAGTGTCTGCATCCGACCCGTTCGCCGACGATGACATTTTTCTTTTATAACTTCACTCTTATTCTTCTTACAAAATACAAACTCGCTCCATTTTCTTATAAAAATGCAAACTCGCTCCAATGGCCTCCAGATTAAAATATGTCGACTATTCGGCCGGCTCGTAATAGCTAGTTCAAAATCTGTCTATAGATTGCTTTGACTTACAGTTATGATGGGACGCTGCATTCGTTTTTCAAATGTGGTAACGATTAAAACGTGTCTATTTTACTTTTCCGGGGGAATTGTGAAAAAAAAAGTATCTTGTATCTGATAATCGCAGATACTTCAAAAAAAAAATACCTAGATACAGGTAAAGGTATTTTTTTTAAAAGGTATCTAGGTATAGGTAATAGATACAAAAAATGTACATAGAGACTTCCCAACACTGGAAAAAGCACTGTAGCTTATGCCAGAGAGCACAATTGCTGATTTTACGAAAACGTTTCCATTGGGCGTTTATTTTTAAATTGATTGTGAATGCCATATTATTTTGTGACCATTAATGCACTTATTAAATCCCACTCAATCAAGTCCCCATACACCACGAATTTCGCTCCCTTATTTTCGAACCACTTTGCTGACAAAGATTGAATAGCTCAATAATTGAAGTATAAAACACTAAAAGACCGCGGAAGTTAGATAGTATTTTCGTCACACGTGTAATTACTGTCATCACTATCACTACTAGACGCATTATCATCAGAATCTACTTGAAACGACTCATCCAATGAAGAGGTGTCACTGTCATGCATATCACTATCACGGGCGTTATTGATGTTTTGGTACGTAATGTTTCACAGCCAATTTTCACTTTGACACCGTTTTCACTGTTTCACGAATTAGAGGCTAACTGTCACTATTACTAATATTAGCACCGTCGTCCGGTATCACTGAATGCGAAGGTAGTAAAGCTACTGATTATGAAGGAATATCCAAACAACATTGAAGCTTCAGTTTTCTTTTGAATTAATGTAAATGGTCTTGACTTCTTGGTAGGTAGTTTGTTGGCTCTCTGTAGAGAGCTTGTGTTGGAACAGTATTTTTTTTTTTAGTCTAGGGGCATTTTTGTATTAATTTGGTAACAGTTTCATTTTCATTACGTCGGATTCGTCAAATACCTCCTTAAAAAAAATCTTCACCATTGATCCTCTCGGTACAACCAATAACTTTGTCTGTTTTGGGGCATAACATGAAACCAGATTCATCAGCATTAAATATTCTTTCCGGGTTCTGCATTAGGGTCCTAATAACCTTCCTCAGTCAAATAATTTGTGACTTCATTAAACCAGCGCTCGATTCCCTCTTTGTGACACTGGCCCGTGCCTTGGTAATACTCTCGGCATGCTTTTCTTTAAGTTTAGGGTAGTGCCTTAAAAAACTAGCGAACCAAGTCCTCCCAGGTCTGCCTTTCCTTGAAAGGATTTTCATAGGGCCTTGTTTTTAATACAATCTTTTAACTGTGTTTTTAAAAGGATTTTCATCGGGCCTTGTTTCCAATACAATCTTTTAACTGGTTTAAAGATTTCGGCAATGGACGGGGAACCCCTTTCTAGACATAGCTATGAGCCCATTTTTCTAGAACCTCCTCCTCTCTGTAGATAGGACAGTATTAGGCCCCATCTTCCTCACTGTTGGATTCTCTGCTTTCAACTCCTTTGCAAAGTTGCTCTAGGCACACCATAAGTCTTGCTTGCTTGCTTTGGCTCATGGTCTTTTCCTGGACTGCTTGTACTGCAGCTGAAAACCGACTCTCCAGTATACTGAAAAAAGTTACGTGACTGATTTTGGGCTTAGGCGTACCTTAACCCACCTTTGCCATTTCAGTAATCAAAGGGGTTTTAGCCAGCAATACGAAAGAAGAGGAACATATGTCAATCTAAGTCAACTGCACTAAGACTGGGCATAATACAGAGTAATACATGCTGAATTTTCAAAGTGCCCATTACTAAAAACACTGTTTTTTAATGGGCACGAAGTATGCCCATCTCTGAATTTTGGCCACGTTTGTGTTTCCAGTAATGGCCTCCCCTCAAACTCCATTATGCTTACAACTTCTAAGAATATACTGAATTGATAAAAAAATTTGACGTTTTTTTAATTAACTGCTACATAAAGTTACATTTTGTACTAACCTTGATGCATTACATACAGGCAAATATAAAAATACCTGCATGAACTTTACTCAGACTTCTAATGTGAGCCACCATTGACAGGAAGTAGAACTTATTTTCACTGCCACCAACAACCAACAACAAATTTTTTCAATCACTGTAGTTACATAGAACAGACACTAGATGGAAACACAATGCAGTTTGCTTTCCATTCCTCCCCACAGGAGGCCAAGATAAGCTTATATTACATGAGAAGGTGCCCATTACTGGTGCACCCACCCTAGGGTATCGGGTAACCTGTGTGTTGCCCAGAGTGAGCGCGGGTGGCGAATCACTACTGTTTAGGTCATGGCTGACACCACTCGTCTGTCCACTTGGAGTAGGAGTCGACAGTTTATCAGGAAGGTGTTTCTTTGCAACGGTTCCCGTAAAGTCCACGTGAATCCTGCTCCACGGCTTCCCGGTACTGGGCCATGGCATGACTGGTGCTTTTGGTGTTGCTAGGAGGCGCCATGTGTTTTGTTAGTTATTGTATTTTATTTGTTGCTGTTGAATTACATTTATAAAGACGTAGAATACGACCAATCAACCATAGTAACTTGACACAAATAAAAAAGAAACGAATAACTGCATAAGAGAATTAGCTCCCGTAGGAATCCTTCATTGAATTCACTACCACTTGCCAATGCACACAAGCCTTGATCCACAGTGTGGAGAAAAGTCTTCAAGTTGTGGTAGGCCTTGCTTAACATGAACTGTTGGATTTTTAATTTCGTCGTAGAGTGGTTGCTACTCGGCATAACGCCAAACTACTTCTACAATGGGTGTATCCACCATTTGAGCCAAATGTTGAATACATTTTTTACAAAAGTAAGATTTTCCGCATCCCGTAGGACCAGCAACCAAACAATGAATGTGTGATAATAATCTTTATTTCATTTTGATCGTGTACATGGTACAGATATGCACTGCTCCGAAGAGAGTGTGAAATAGAAGATATTCTAATACACAGATATACTTTATATACTTAGATATCTATTCTAGGTAGAGCATACTTAAAATACTTATAATAAATTCAGTCTAGAACAAAAGTAATAAAAATAAAAGGGTAAGGGTAATCCATTGCTGAAAGCCCCCTATAGCGAGCCGCCCGGCTCATTGGGGGGTTGACCAATAATTGTAAAATGTGAATTTTAACATGCAATAAAGAACAATACAACAATATAAGTTTAAGTTGACAAAACATATACTGACAAGCTATTAACATACCCAAGGCATAGTGCAGGGGGTGCTGACATAATAAAAGACTGTTTATAAGTTTAGTTTTGTAGGTCATTCTGATTTACAAATTCATCAATAGAATAAAAACACCCTTTTCAAGCAGAAATGATTTACTCTAGCCTTAAAAATTATGTGCCTGCTTGTATTTATGAGTTTGAGTTTTGCTGGTAATTTTTATAGAGGGCGAGCATAGAGCCAGTGGTCCTTTGGTAAAAATTGGATGTGCTGAAAGAGTCGATATGAATGTTGATTTTCGAGCGGTGCCATGGTTTATGAATTTTTGAATTGCGGGGAAACCATTCAGGATTATTGTGAACAAAGATTACAACAGATTTGAATAAGGATCATGGAAGAGTCAGTATTTTTAGATTTCTAAATAATTCTTTACAGGATTTTTTTCTATTGGCTCCAACCATGATTCTGATGGCTCGCTTTGAATGCGAAAGACACGGATTGCTTGCGATGAGGCGCCCCCGAACATAAGTCCGTATGCTATATGCGAGTGGATATGAGGTAATATCGCTAGCAAAGTTTGCGAATTTACAATTTGTTTCAGCTTTTTAAGCATGAAGCAACGACTTCTCAATTTAGACGAAACTTTTTCAATCTGGGGGGACCAATCCAGAGTTGCTGTGATGGTAGACCTAAGAATTCAACTAAAATCGGAGCAAGCAATGCTTTTTGAGTTTAGACGTATTAGAGGGCTTGAGTTTACTGGAGAGTGTGGAGAATGAAAGTTTAAGACAAATGATTTGGAGGTTTGAAGAGCTAAAAGATTTGTGGTACAGTAGTTGGACATGTTATCTACCTCCTTGTTGGCCATTATGATAAGATTGTCAAATAAGGGGGAAGGTGCTGTAAAGAGTTGGCTGGGAAACGTCCACATACTGTGTTAACGAGCCGAAATCAAAGATTACCGGCATGCCACTTACATAGAGAAGAAAACGCTGGACCCAGAATAGTGCCCTGCGGAACACCGCTAAGAAGGTATCGTGGAAGGGACTTGACATTGGCATGAGTGTTGTTGACAATATCCTTAACTTCTAATACTTTTACTCTGTTAGACCCGATAGGATTTTACCCCGTCATAAGCTATGCCTCTAATGCGAATGAGTGGAGTCTACCGAGTAGAAATTATGATCAATGGTGTCAAAAGCTTGCTTAAGTCGTAAAACACGCCTATCGCAGAGTCACCGCGATCTAGGGCAGAATAAACATTTGAAAGAATTCGAACATTGCAGTGATAGTGGATTTGCCTTTTTGATAGCCATGTTGATTGGCAGGGAGAATCTTGTGCTTATCAATAAATGACATTAATCTGTTGTGAAATGTTCTTTTAAAAATTTTTGCAAACGTAGAAATTAATGAGATTGGTCTGTAGCTATTTGGGTCACTTTTCTTTCCCCTTTTGTTCATAGAGAGGGATCACTCTGGCTTGTTTTAGCTTTTCGGGAAAGATACCAGATGTGAAGGATGTGTTGATGATGAGTGAGAGAGGGTGTGCAATTAAGCGATAACATTGGGTTTTAATGTAAGTGGGGACACCGTCTATCCCAGCTGATCTTTTGTTTCCAAGATTTTTTATGATGCCTGCAATCTCATTAGGAGAAGTTGGATGAAGAAATATTGATTGTTGCACTTGAGGAGGCCCATAAGAAGTTGATAGTGGGGAGTGTGAGGTTATGTGAGGACGGCTCATTAATCCGGCTTCAAAAAAATAATTATTTAGAAAAGTTTGCAACTAATGATGCATTAGATGTTAAGGATCCGTTAATATTGAGGGCAAGGTTGTCCTGAAGAGGCCCTTTGCCTTAGTTTGATTTGTATAATGCTCCAAACAGCTTTGGATTTATTTTGAGCTTTGTCTACCCGTGGCGTCATTGTAAAGACGTTTGGCATTTCTAAGCACTTTCGCATGTCCTCTTTTTTAAGATGTTTTTAATAGGTATGCAAGTCTGCATCGTTAGGGGCTTTTTTACACCTCTGGTGTATCCATCGAAGATGCTGACCTTTATTTTTTTAAATTTTCGTGTGCACCAAGGGTTTTGTCTTGGGTGTTGATAATTTTTGTCGAGTTAATGGGAATGCCGAGTCAAAGTGAGATAGAAAAGTTGATTCAAACTTAGTAATAGCTTTTTGTATATTTGTGTTGTATATGTATTGGAATAAGGTCAAGCCATTCTTCTGCATGCAATAGATTGAGGAATTTAGTTATGTTTACATCACTGAATCTACGTTTTAGAGCAAATGATGGCTTTGTATGTTTTAATTCTTTACTCACAAAAATTAAGACTGATTGCACAGTGATCGGACATGTGGGGGTTTAAGACATGAGTAGAGAAGTAGAGGGATCTAGAGAAGTAAAAATGTTTTCGACCCCGGTTGACTTGTGCCTTGAATACGAGGGAGTTGTGATGGAAGCCTTTGTGTTATAAGACTCAAGAAGATCAATCAGGAGTCCTCTAGAATTAAAAGGCTGAGAGAATGTCAAAATTACAGTCACCACATATGTAAGGATGCTTTAGGATGTTTCTTAGTTACTGCAATTAACATTTCTTCAAGTTTGTTTAAAAAATGTAGCAATACTGCTTTGAGGGGACCGATAAAGTGAAATTGTTACCAACTGAAATTTTGGAAGTTGCCAACAGCATCCAGAGCATTCAAATTCCTTCTCAGAGCATATTTCACTAATCTCGTGGATGGGTTGGACCCTTTAAGATGTTGTTTTGCTAAGATTGCTACACCCCCTCCTAGGCTAATGATCTACAGAAAACACTGACTTAGAGTAACCCTCAATACTGAAGCTCCATAATTCCTCCGGCTTTAGCCAGGTTTCCGAGAGACAAACTAAACAGGAGAAGTCTCCTTACCATGAGATACAAATCCAAGCTGATCTGCTGTTGACTTCAGTACATACGAGCGTTGAGATCCGTATCAATAAGAGCTCTAATGGCCTTGACTCTCCGTTAGTAACAACACAACCAACAGAGTCATAAGAAAAAATGTCACTTGTACAGATCTGGTTTGACATTGAACTTTGAACTGTCTTCTCCACACTAGTAGACGTAGGTATGAGACCCTTTTATTTTTTATGCGAAGGCAATTCAGGACACATCAAAAAAAAATGTTTCTAAGCACACAGAGAACATCTAATGACGGCTTTTCATTTCTTGGATACATGATTAGAGCGGAGACAAGTAAAACAACATTTATTTTGTGTGAGTTTGTGTTTCTTATCGGCGATGGACATGTCTTGTGCCCAAACACAATCACGATTTTCGTGATGTTTCTCGCAAAATACACACTTTCACACTATCGCCATTAATAGCCCTGCAGCTGTAGGCACAAACAAGATCATAAACGTCATGTTTAGTCTTGTTCCCTTTCTTCATGTCTCTAACACCATAAACCGGTACAAACCCAGATTGGCTAGATCTACCCTCACTTCGCTTTCAAACTTCTCTGTTGAGGAATTCCATTAGACACGATAGGCGATTTTCACCTGTCCCACCGTGTATCGCTCCTCGAAAACGATTATGAGCTTCTCAGCCAAGCCCTAAGAGTTTCATCGGGTAGATTTGACTCTACAAGAGGAAATAGTACTGCAGCACATTTATCGGTAGTCAGACCCAGTGTATCTAATGCCCTTAACTGACCTCTTTTTTATCAAAGATGCGGGAAAGCGTTGGTTTCTCTTTGTTAGAGACGTTGCTGATTACTAACTTCAGCAGCTCTCTAACATAAACTTAAATTTAAGAGATCCTCCTTACCCAATCTTTCTTTTAGTGCAACTATTACCCTCGCATAGTTTTCGCCTGACTGAGGGTAGCTATCGACAAGCTCGCTAGCACGAGTTCCATTTATCATTGACTGGACCAAATACTGAAATTTGTCAAAATCATGAATCTCGGTGTCCTCGTGCACTTTCTTAAACTGTGACCAGAATGTCAACCACCTGTCAGTTCACCATCAAACTTCTTAAGTTCTATCTTAGGTAGAGTAAATGTCCGATTGGACCGGCTGTCAACCCCACACGTTGGTACACTGACATCTCTATTTACATAAGTGGGAGCTCTACCAACTTACCCCTTTACCTCTGCCAGACCATCTTCTTAGCCCTCAATGGCTTCGCTTTCCAGGGGAATAATCCTCGTCACTACAGTCATCATCCAGAAGACTTTCTAAATATTTAGAGTCCAGCTGCCTCAGATCGGTCAAACCTTCTCCAGTTTGCTAACTTCAGAGACAATGTTTTCTTCATCTGGGGAAGCTTCAGCAAGCTCCTGCTGACCTCATGTAGTGTCCTGGTAAACGAACCCCGCACAGGCGTACGCATCTTCTTGAGTCGATCCATAATATCAAACCACTATCACAAATCACGTCGGGGTCACCAAAAATGTTACGAAACAATAACTACCCTTTTAAAGCTCTATAACAAAAATAAAACTGTGACAAGTTTTAAGATGAATATTGATACTAAATTTACTTTATTCAAAGGAAAAAGCTTTAAAATTTTAGTTTGATCAAGTTCCCTCGTAACTAGGGCCTTTTGAGAATACACCATATCAAAAACAAGCGCACAATGCCTTTGAAATATAATGAATGGCCACTGCCATCTCATCTTTTAAGTCTACATTTCCAACACCCTACTTACCTTACAAAATTTAAACAATCAATGATAAAATTATAGGCTATATTAACATGATTGTTTAGGCCGAGATGCCTAACCGAGATTTTAAGTGGACTGTATTAAGTTTTAATAGAGAGAAGAGAGCAAGGAAGAACACAGAAAAAAAATGCAGAAGAGAACTTACATATGATTGGCAGAATACTTTCCTGCATGGACTGGTTGCCCCCAACGTCGTGAGGTTCGGATGTTTGCGAACTTTCTTGCGTCGGCGTGCGTCGCGACGTCATTTGTGTCAGACGTCGAGGGGGATAGGAAAGGTTTTAATAGAGCTGGCCAGTTGAAGAATAGAGAAGTGATAAGAAACGGAAGAACAGTTCAGAGAACTTATATTGCAGCAGTGGCAAAGACTGCACTCAAAAAGCAGTGCAGGGAGATACGAGAGAACTGAACTGGTTATGCCCTTTATACGGGCGAGAGTGATAACAGAGAGCGACCTTTCAGAACGACAGACCGTCGTGTACTAACCTAGAGATGAATGATGCGAATACGAAAGGAAGATAAACATAAAACGAACGTGATTGGCTGACCAAATCACATGAAAAAACCGGGCCTTCAAATTCCAAACTGGGACACCTTCTCGCGGTTTGGCCCGTGAATAGGGGAGTTTCACTCTCTGAAACTAAGGGCGAGCTCTGGGTCGTCGTCGGGGAACCCCTTCCCTTTGACTACCTCCCCGACGGCAACGACAAAGACAACGCGGACGGATGATGACACAGACGGAGACGACCACGACGTGGTGAACCCCTGCCCTCCCCATTTGCTTGTGGCTGGTTCTGACCAGCACAGGCCTGTCCACCCCTTGTCCCCCCGCGTCATCCCTTACGTCCCTCCCTTCGTCTCGATTAGCCAAGTTGCATAAATATGAGACGTAAAGAATATCTAATCAAAAACCGGGCAAAAGCACTCGAGAAAAAAACCAAATAAAAAGATGAAAATACAAATACAAAGAAAATAAGCACTAAAACAAAGCGACAAAAAATACCAAAATATATTCGGCGCGAACATAACCGCCCACCTTAAATGAATACATTTTAAGTAGACACAAGAGAGAACAACTATAAACTACAAATATAAAAACAAGTCCGACACGAAAAAACTAAGGGGGTGGGAGGGAAACCAAATTGTTTACCGGACGGGGGAAACACTCCCTTTGTAGTACGGACAGAAACCACTCTAACTGTGCCGTCCTTGCTGGGGCACAGTTGTACTACTCGGCCAATGGGCCACGATAGAGGAGTACAGGAGGGTTCCAAAACAAAAACCACGTCGCCAAGCCTTTAGATTAGGACACGCGCGAATCCACTTTCCTCTTTGCATTTGAGTATGCAAATACTCAGTAGGACCATCGAGTCCAGAACGTTTGGGGCAATTGACAGACACGATGCCCGCGAGAGAGGGGTGACGCATCGGTGGCCAAAGCGTGTTCTGGAGGCGCTAAGAGAGTGGTGCCAATTAGCAGGTAAGCGGGGCTAAGATAGTCGGGGCCCTCGGCGGGGTCAAATGAAGGGCACAGAGGGGGCGACTGTTTAGCACGGCTTCAATACGCGCGAAGAGGGTGGCAAAAATCTTCAAAGGTGAGAGGGGTGTTCTTGATCAGGTGGGCAGAGCAATAACTTTGCGGATTAACCCCGGCTTCCCAGAGGCCACCGAAATTGGGGCGTAGGGAGGGGTTAAAATGCCACTGAACGGCACGGTGGGCGAGCGCATCAGAAATAGATGTCCGGACAGAGCGAGAAAGGCATGAATCTCGCGGAGAGTACGGGGCAGCACCGACGTTTAAATTTCGGGCCACAGTCGGAATATATGTGAGCCGGAAGGCCACGACGAGCAAGAAAGCGATCTAAACAAGCCAGGAACGCTTTCCCTGGATAGATCAGAGACCATCTCCAAATGGACAGCCTTAGTAGCCGTGCCCAAAAGAAAAGACATAGGTATCCTTGGTGATGAGGGCGTTTCGACGAGTACTCGTTTCACAGAAAAAGGTCCTGCAAAATCAGTGCCGACGTTGAGAAAACGCGGGAGGGCTGAGTGCGAGAAGCGGAAGATCAGCCCTGATAGGCTGAACAGGTTTGGCGCGAAACTTTTAGCAAGTTAAGCAACGTCGAATACGTTGTCGGAGTAGACCTCGCCCGAGACATAATCCAGTAGTGTTGCGGATGAGGGCTTGAAAAGGTACGAGGACCAGAGTGCAATGAAAAGCGATGAAAACTCGTCACACAAGAGTGAGGAAAGATGCGCCTCTTGGGGAGCAAGAGGGGGGACAAGCTTCTTCGGGGCGCAAGGAGTTGTGTAACCTGCCGCCCCCCCCTGAGAAACCCGCGGGGGTCAATGAACGGCTTGAGAGTGGAGAGTCGAGAAGACACAGCGGGCTGGTTGACAAGACGTTAAAGCTCATCAGCCTAGTAATGCTTCTGAGTGAGAAGCACAAACAAATTCATTGCGTCATGAAGCTCAGACGGAAGGGCGGCCCCGGGGGGCAAAGGAAGGCTTGCGCGGCGGGCAAGAAGAATTCTTGAGAAACGACCACATGGCCGAACACGCGCTTCCTTTTAAGAGAGTAAAAAGCTTGCAGCTTAACAAGCAAGGGGTCAACGACGGGGTTGACTGATCAAGACAGTAGGGGACGGTTTGAGCTCAGGCACGTCGTGGGTGGGGTCGAACGAGGTGACCACGGAGGCCACGTGGAAGGGGGAGAAAAGCATGAACGGGGACCCATTGAGCCCCCAAAGGGTGCCCTAACAGCTCTAAGGGGAGCAACCCCCACGAAGCACAATCAGCTGGGTTCTCGTCAGAACGTACGTGCGTCAAACTGGTGGGAGAGTTGCCCCAGAGAATTTCGACTTCCCGATCGGGCGACGAAAGTCTTGAGTTGGTAACGGAGGGTCACGTTTCAGTCGACGCTCTGGACTATGAAAGTTCTGCAGAGGGGACGTTGCGATTTAACCTGGCTTTTACAATCAGGCTTTAAGGGGAGAGAAACCGAGTAGCGACCAGAGGTGTCGCGAGAGTGAGATGAAGAAAAAAGCTCTTCAGCGAGCATATCCAGTGGTCTGATGAGGGGGGTCGAGGGCACTTCTTCAGACTCGCAGAAAAGACAAAAGCGTGCTCTCCAAAGGAGGGTTGGCGACCGTGAAAAAAGAACATGAGGGCTCAGAGGACGGTTTTTTATAGTTTGGTGGTCCTAGCAACAACCCATCGAAGACCGTGTTGAGTGCGGTGGCCTACTACCACGGACTGAATCACCATTCTTGCATAGAACGTCTGAGTAGAGATCTGCGCCGATGAGGAAAACAATAGCGCCAAGCACATTGAAACGATCGTCCGCAAGATCAAGATCACGATAACGTTCTAAGACGTCAATGGACACCGAAGACGTAGGGAGATTGCCGGCAATAGAGGAGAGAACGTGTGCATTAACATCGATATACCTTGGAGTAGAGCGAAGGGGTGCGACGCTACAACGTACAGTCCCGAGGACACGAGTGGATGTGCATCCAACACCTGAGAGTTGTGAAGTGGCAGGTTGGATCTTCAAACCTAAACCTTTGCACTAGCGAGTTAGTGATGGCTGAGATCTGTGAACCAGAGTCTATTACCGCACGGAAAGGTTGCAAAATCCCATTAGCATCGCTGATGAGTGCGCGAATCGTGCCCAATAGGACAGTTTGATGCGTGGGATTCGAAGCTCGGACTTGACATGAGAGAGCTTGAGGCGGCTGCTGACTTGGGCCTGAGGTGTGAGTCACTTCCTCAACCGAGGAGGGGGTGGAGTCCGTGTGAAGCATTGAATGGTGTTTGTTGCTACGGCACACAGAACACGAACTTTTAGACGCACATTGAGAACGCATGTGCGCCCCCATGCAATTAAAACAACGTTTCAAACGTCGCAGAGTGTCATTTCATTCATTCATTCATTTTTATTTTCGTAATGTTGACCCGTTACAACATCAGCTGGTCTGGGTATATTACATGTCATTGCCTATCCAGGCATGTCTAAAACTAAAAAAAAAGAAAATTTACCTACAACCAGTTTCTGTACAACAATATTAAATACATAAAATGCAACAACACTGCAGACCCTTATGTAAAAAACAATTTAACCATGGATCACAATTCTTGGTTAAAATTAGTTCAAAGTTAGGTAATTAAAATTGTAACATTTAACAAGTTGTAGCATTAAGCATTATACAAACACCACCTTTTGTTTGTTTTGGTCACACTGTAAAATATGCCTCTACAGAATAAAATGCATTTTTGACTAGGTACTTGTGTATTTTCTCTATCTGCTTGTCCTTATTTCCTATTTCTCTAATACCCTTTGGGAGCTTATTGAATATTGTTTGGCCTGTAATACAATAACCCTTTTGGTACCTAGTTGTTCTACTGCGTGGTATGTTAAAATCCCCCCTATGTCTTGTGTTATACTGGTGAATGTCTTTATTTAACGTCTGGTCTCTGTCTGTCTGCTGTTTAATAATTAGTTTCAACAATTCATATATATAGATACATGGTACCGTAAGAATCTCTAATTCAATGAATGTTGCCACACAGGACTCTCTGAAGGCTAGTCCTCCTATTATCCTTATCGCTTTTTTTTGTAGTATGAAAATGTCCCCTAGGTGAGTGGTGCTTCCCCATATTTGTATTCCATATCTGAGTAGTGACTCGAAATATGCGTGATATGCAATCTTAGCTGTTTGCTTGCCTGTGGCTGCCTTAATCACCCTCAATGCAAAAGATGCCGAACTTAATTTAGAACTTAGTTTGGTTATATGGCTTTCCCAGTTTAGATTTTCATCTGTGATTACCCCCAGGAACCCTGTATTCGTTACTCGCTCAATTTTTTATCATTAAGTTGTAATTTTGGAAAATGTTCTATATGCTTCTGCCAAAAATGGAACTGAATAAAGCATGTTTTAGTCTCATTTAGTGCTAACTTGTTTGCTACCAGCCATTGGTAAATTAGTTTAATAATAATTACTGCTTCCCTCTCGAGGCTTTCCAGACATTTATTAAATAGCAGCGCTGTTATGTCGTCTGCAAAAAGAATTAACGTTATTTCTTTAATATATTTTTGTAGATCATTTTATAAAACAAGGAAGAGGGTAGGACTAAGGGACCGAACCTTGTGGTACTCCGGCACCATCTCTAACCAGTTTGAAGAGAATTCTGTACAAACCCCTCTCTTATTATATCTTATTTTTACTTTTTGTTTTCTTCCCCCAAGATACGATTTAAACCACTTCCATGCCACCCCTCTTATACCATAGAAATCTAGCTTGCTAAGAAGTACATTATGGTCAACAAAAGTCGAACGCTTTGGTCAGATCGAAAAAAAATGCCCAAAGCATATTCTCCCTTATCCATTGCTTTCAGAGTAAGATTTTCCAATTCTGCTAAAAGCCGTTATAGTCGATTTGTTTCTTTGATAACCATGTTGTGATTTTGATATTACATTATTACTTTCCAGGAACTGGACGACTCGAAATTGTACTAATGTTTCCCAGTACCTTTGCAAATATTGGCAACATTGAGATTGGCCTATAGTTGTTAATATTAGCTGGGTCCTCTTTTTTATAAAGAGGAGGGGACCACGGATAGCCTTAGATTATTTGGAAAGATACCGGTCTCTAGCGAGTTATTAATATATGGGTTAATGGCCCTTTTATTAAGTGAACGCTTTTTTTTATTATTAGCGTTGAGATGTCATCCCACCCGCACGCTGTTGTGTTTTTAGTTTTAGGACAGTTTCCACCAACTCCTTTTCCGTGACCGGTGTCAAAGTCAACGAGTTCCCTAACGGTTCACTATGTTTTTATCATCTCCATTGGGTCTTCGTCCTCCCCGTTATTGGTTATTCTCTTGCTTTGTGGCTGGTCGTCTGGACTCACCGATTTGAAAGCATTTGCAAAAACGTATTAAATTCTGAGGCAACCTTTAGTGGGTTTTCAACATACCGGTCCGTTTTATTTGTTCCCCTAATATGCAGTTTAATGTTTTTCAATTGTTTTGTATTCGTTGAGAACGTTTCTTTGCGTACATTTGCCAAATGGCTCTACTTTTATTTTTAGCTTTTGTAATAAAATGTTATTATTTACGCGTTTGCCTTCTTCAAGTCTTTTTTATATTTGTTTTAAGGGCCTGATACTTAAGCTTTGTTTCCATATCCTTATGGTATTTCATTTGATGATGGAGGTGTTTAAGTTGTTTACCAGTGTTTTTTGAGCTGCGGAGTAATCCAACTTTTCGTTTAGTAGTCTGTTTTTGCCGTTTTGGAAAACATGCTTCGTAGTGACTTTTAAAGATGCTAAGAAAAGTATTGTATTTTTCATTTGTATCTACTGCATGTAGCACCCCCACCCAAGTTTCATTTGCAAGGTTATCCAGAAACATTTTTATATTTTCATCATTAAATGACCTCCCCTGAAATTTCATAGTGTCATTTAGAGGTTTAGGCAATGTATCTTTTTTAAATGTAATCACTTGTGCATTATGATCCGAAAGTGTGGTTGGAAAATTTTGTATCATGAAAGTCTTATCATTTACATTGGTTACTATGTTGTCAATAAGCGTTTGTGACGTGTCTGTGCAACGTGTTGCTGTTTTGATTACCGCTTTAAAGTTGTATGATTTTAGTATTAGTTCAAAATTACATTTTTCTTTGGAGTTTTTTAGCAAGTCGATGTTAAAATCTCCACATATGATACTTATATTTTTCCCCTTGTGCAGTTTATCTAAAAGTTGATTTAGTTTATCAAAGAATATCTCAACCTCCCCGTTAGGTGGTCTGTATATACAAGTTATTATCCCCTTTACTTTTGATTTCCCTTCCATCTCCAATTCAATACTAGAGCATTCAAACTGTTTTTCCATGTTAAGTTTGTTTAAGTCATGCCGTATGGATACCTTTTCTAACGAGTTTCTACAAAATATACAGGTGCCACCATAATTTTCCTTAAGTCTAGTCGAGTACGTTGCCAGTTCAAAGTCAGGTAATCTTACATGTCGAAGTTCATTTTCTTGTCTCCAGTGCTCTGTCAAACAAATTACGTCTATAAGGGGAAATCGTCCAGTAAGGCACTGATTTCATTAATTTTATCTGGGTTCCCAATACTCCTAATATTCTGATGCATGATTGATAACCCAGAAATGTCGTCTGTAGGCCTGGTGATCTCCTTTGTGTTGATGTCTAACTTGCTCCTATTTTTGCTACTGGTGTTAAGTATTTTGCATGGGTCTCTGTTTTCCCTCATTACTGTTTTTGATCTGCTATTGATTTTAAAACTAGTTTTACATTCTTTATTTTCTCTATTTTTCTCCAATAAATTGGCAGAATCACCTCTGTTGTCCTTTTTAGTTTTCCGTAGGCCTAGTATGTTTTAGGGCATATGCCACATCCCTATACAGTGTTCCTAGTTTTATTGCCCCTCTGGTGTTAGGGTGAAGCCCATCTTTGCTGATGTCTTTAGGATGAATATTTTATTTGGGTTAATAAAGATACCATTAAAACTTTCTCCTACCCATTTTAAGCCTGCCCTTTACCTTGTTGATAAAACTTGTGTCAATGTCTTTCCTATATAAAATGCCACTCACCACTATTTTGCATCTTTGTGCCTTTGTTTTTAAGGCATACCTGCACCATATATATCCCCCATTAAGTGGTCTGCACTTTTTTGTTGATTTTAAGTCATTGGTACCTACTTGGAGCACTATTACTTCTGGATTTAGACCATTTGTGTCTCCTTGTTCTATTCTGTTTTCCAATTGTTCAGTTCTTATTCCTGGGTTACACTAACACCTCACTGCCTTCCGTCTTGCATACCTCTCCTGCCCATCTCACCATGGAGTCCCAATTATCAGGACATTGATGAGTTTCTTGGCTGTTGATCCTGGTTCTGCTTTTCTACCTCCGTGTAGTCTCGACTGGCATGTGTTTTGTTGTTGATTCGGATCTTCTCGGATTCCTCTTCTTCTTTTGCTGTTTTCTTGCAACCTGACTGTGGGTGGCAGTGCTTGGCATTGCTGCTAGTGCTGTTGTTTTCTGGTGGTCGTTTGTTGATTGTCGTTTGTTACATGTTGGCGTCGTGTACTTCAAGTTGGGAAAAATGTACATACGATTTCAATGTCCAGGGTATTGAACTCCCGCGTGATAATGCGTTTAACCACGCCAAGGTCAAGTCCATCACGTCCACAGCCCAATTTTGGGATTGCTAGCTTAGTTACATTATTTATCAGACAAACCTCTCTCAAGCTCTGGATGGCTTTTGCAAAGTCAGCCAGTGTAGGTTTACCATCAGATTTCTCTTTAGTAATGAGGTGCATGACAGTGCGACTCTCTGCTAGTTGACATACAGTTTCTCCAACATGTAATATTTTCCCCGACTTTTTTAGTTCATACACACTGTTAAATGTTGAGTTAAACTTGACTGCTATGCCTCTTGCCATTTTTAAATCTTTCGCCACACAGTGTGCTAGGGCGTTCATTGACAGCTTGACCTCGAAAAACATCGCACTGATACAAAGTGTGTGTTGACTTGCAGAGAGGGCACGCAAAAGGAGAGGAGACCACATTAGCGCGAGATGAGTCATGACTAATGTTGTTCGTACTAGAGTTCGAAACAGGTGCAGACGATACTAGAAAAGAATTGACTTTCTTTGAGGGAGGAGAACTTTTCATAGAAGTAGTCGAATGTTTGCCTACAGCGCAAAGTTCCATAGTGCGAGACTGCTGTTCCAAAAATTCGATTAACGATTTATAATCAGGAGTTGAATTAGAACAGTGCTTAGTTTCGTAAGCTTTCCGAGAAGAGGAATCGAGATTAGCTAACGATAAACATAGCAGCAGAAAATCGCCTAAATCCAGAATATCCAGCGCTTTCAAAGCTTCAACCGAATTACGATGGACTTTGAGGAAGCTTTGAAGTCCTTCATAGGACGAAGTCTTGAGAGGAACAAATTCTAGTATCTTCTGAACATAGACGCTGCCTAGAAGTCTCTTGTTTTGATAACGTGAGATAAGAGCATTTAATGCAAGAGGATAGCTTTCCTCACAGATTTGAAACTCAGAGATAATAGCTAGAGCTTGTTCAGACAACGAGGATTTGAGGTAATGCAACTTCTGCACATTACCTAACGATGTGTTTTCGTCTATCAGAGACTTGAACAGGGAGTAGAACTCGGGCCATTTGCAAATGTCACCCGCGATCTTAGGGAGGTCAATGACTGGCAGAGAGATGTGAGATTTCGCCGAGATGGGGGCAGCCCCGGATTGAGTCACACTGACGGGCTGAGACAATTTAACAGCCGCGAGGAACCTAGCTTTTGCTGCGTAAAGAACAGTCTCAAAACTGTCTTGGACCTTATCGATTTCGGTGGGTCTCGCCGTGTCTTTTAACTGCGTGTTAATATCCGAAATTGACAGTTGGATGTCTTGAAAATCAGACTCCAACGCAGAGAGCTTGTCGAACCGAGGCCTACACGAATCGACGTCTCCAGGTTTAATCTTAGAGAATGCGTCGTGTGTTCTCTGAACGCTAGCAAATACAAATTCACGACGAGCTACCAAACGTTTCTGTTGTGCTTGTAACTCTTCCATGGTGAACGATAGGTACAAGTACCAAACGGAGAACAAACCACAAAAAACACGGAAGAGAACAATTCAAAACAGTGAGCACGGTTTATTAAATAAACACACGAGACAATAATATACCAAGCAATGACGTGAACACAAGGAGAGAAGAGCAGTTACGTATATTGACACGTCATTGCCTACAGTGTATGAGCGAAAACGATGCGTGTATAAAATCACGCGAGACGAGAGCATAAACACAAGAAAAATCACTAATATAATATGTGCTTTAGAGCCAGAAAAAAAAACACATACAAGAAAGAAATCGAGAAACAATTATGCAAAGAAAATCAGACGTCGAATGCCTGAGAACGAACCAACGATATCCAGCAAGAGATATCGTGACGCCAGAGAACGTGAACAAAAGCACGAGATATACAAAAACACACAGCAACTTTAGCGAATAAGTACAAGACAATGAGAAGACAAATGAAGAAAATCCGAAATGAAAGAAGCAAAGTTTTCATCCGGCCCGGAGGACCAACTTGTTTAGGCCGAGATGCCTAACCGAGATTTTAAGTGGACTGTAATTAATTTTTAATAGAGATAAGAGAGCAAGGAAGAACACAGGAAATAAAATCCCAGAAGAGAACTTACATATGATTGTGCAGAATACTTCCTGCATGGACTGGTTGCCCCCGACGTCGTGAGGTTCGGATGTTGGCGAACTTTCTTGCGTCGCGTGCGTCGCGACGTCAGTGTGTCAGACGTCGAGGGGGATAGGAAAGGTTTAATAGAGCTGGCCAGTTGAAGAATAGAGAAGTGATAAGAAACGGAAGAAACAGTTCAGAGAACTTATATTGCAGCAGTGGCAAAGACTGCACTCAGAAAGTAGTGCTGGGAGTACGAGAGAACTGAACTGGTTATGCCCATATACGGGCGAGAGTGATAACAAGAGAGCGACCTTTCAGAACGACAGACCGTCGTGAACTAACCTAGGGATGAGCGATACGAATACGAAAGGAAGATAAACAGAAAACGAACGTGATTGGCTGACCAAATCACATGTCAAAACCGGGCAAAAGCACTCGAGTAAAAACCAAATGAAAAGATGAAAATACAAATACAAAGAAAATAAGCACTAAACAAAGCGACGAAAATACCAAAATATATTCGGCGCAAACAATGATAATTTTCCGATGATGAGTTGTATTGTTAAATATGGGTATACATACTTCAATCACTTGATTGATGTGGTTGTGGTTCTTCGTGGTCAGTGTCTGAGGATGGTGATTGTGTGATGTGGACGGTTGATGTAGGGGGGAATAATGAGGGAATCTAGATGTTAATGGTGATGCAGTTTGTGGCAAGTATTGCTGCACGGTTGTATTTTTAGTAGTGGATGCTACCTTGCGGGGTGACCGACGGGGGTAAATTTGTCTGATTGGGTGTAGGCCTAAATTTGGAGTTAAGGGACTTGGTGATCTTCTACAGGACCAATTCTCACTAAGTATTGTTTGGGAGAAATATTGTTTGGATTTATGGATGAGTATTTTTGTTTGCAGGGAGATGGGTGAACTTTTGTTGAAGAATGAGGAGAATTATTAGGGGGTGAGGGAGAAAATGTAGGCCAAGTTGTTGGAGGCAAAGGCAATGTTGGCAGTGTAACGATTTCAGTCAAGCGTTCTTCCGAACTACTCGAATTACTGCGGCGGGACTCCGGTCGTCGACCATCCATTGGCCACCCATTGGTTTTATGCTTCCCGGCGGGGCTTGGGAATGGCGATATAGCACCGAGTAGTTGATGTTGAACTTATTTGATGCCTTCATGACCGTCATACCATTACTTATAGCTTGGATTGCTTTAGTAATCATATTTTGGTCTCGTTTGATCCTCCTCTTCACCCTGGGATCAGGTTTGTACATTCGAGGCATCGTTTCCTTGTTACCCCACTTAACCTACAAAATGCTATGATAATATAGGATATTGCTAAACGTCTCATATTAATGCACTTTGGCTACTCGAGACGATGAGTGGTGATAGATGATGATGAAGTATGAACAGAAGGGAGGAATGGAAACCTGGTACCGGCATGTAGCCTACTCGTTTTGAAAAGCACCAAGGGGACCAACGGCTTAACGTCCCATCTGAAAGGATGGTGTAACCTTGACAGTCGTAGGTTCCTCCACAAACCCGGACTGCCGAGCAGACGTCGAGGAGAACGAAGCCGTTACACTAGCTCTCGAATCCTCCATCTGCTCTAACCAGCGGTATACGTGAGTTACAAGGCAGACTGGTCACCCACTTAACCCCTGACCACGCCCGAGTTTGCTTAACTTCGGTGTTGATGTTGAAAACTTCAATGTAACGAAGCGTCGTATCCCATCAGCATTTTACTATTTCAATGTAAATGAAGATTTATTGGGGTTCTCGCCTACTCTCACTCACCCCTACTCTTAATCTGGTATATGTTGCAATTTTTAGCCCTTTGGACTGACTACATAAACAGGATGACCCGGATAAATCATCTAGTAACTTTTTTTGTCTTTTCAACATTATATGAAACTTGGACATTATGGTCATTTTTCTCCTGTGAGGTTATCATTTTAAGCAGTAAAAACTCATAAGGGTACTCTTTTACTGCCACATGAAAAAGGATGTAAAAAAAATTGCATGAAAGATTTTTGAATATTAAATTTGGAAATCACATTAATTGATGATGACGACATATTATGAACTATAGGTTTTCAATGTTCATTTCAAACCTGCTATTCGTTTAGAACAACTTTCCAGAGGAAAAGTCTTACATGCATCAGCCCAAAATCATAACAAAAGTCACAATGGCTGGAGATGAGAAACCTGGAGCAATGCAAACTGGTGTTTGATTGCATGGCCATTGTATCTATTTAGAAGTATTGCTTTTAAAGTCAAATACACCATGTTACAGTTGGTCAATCTCAATAGTAAAAGAAAAACCCCTGTAAATATTATATCTGCGACAATATAGTGTCGTCACGATGAGCCTCACTGCATATCTTCATATATTACTCACAAACAATTAATTACACACCTAAAAGCACACGCGCCACTGTCATCAACACGATTTGAAAAACGTCAATGCACCTTGCGTGCAGCTTCGATATGACCTCGCCGCCCCGCACCTTTTGACTACTACCTGCACGCTCACAGCACAGCAGAGCCTCGCCTCGCAGTCGGTCTGTTGTTTTTGTCCCAGGCGGACGTGTTTTGTCCGCGCTCTTCGCTCTGGTCTCATTGGGCCTCCACAGTACATGGAGCTAGCTTATATTGCTGCTGTATGTGTTGTTTGTCCAAGTCTTTGCTGTGTCCTCGTTCTCATTCATCATTCTGTTTAATGTTTGTTCACTTAAGGAGGTTGTCTGTTATGCCCAGACTGGAAGGTTTAGTTCTCTTTTTATTCTGTCCTGCTGTCAGTGAAACGCTCGTCATCTTAGTGTTGTGCTCCGTTTGTTCTGTCCGTGCAGCCTGAGGAGATGATGTTCAGAAAGTGCTAGGTTCTGTTCAATTTGAGATTAGAGACTTGACATGGATTATGTGCTGTGCTTTTTTCCGCTCTTAGTTCCGCTTTTGTTCGGCCTTCACAGCACATGGCTTTGGCTTCTGTTTCTGCTGAATGTGTTCAGCTAGATGTCTGTTATCTGTCATCCCTTACGTCCCTCCCTTCGTCTCGATGAGCCAAGTTGCATAATGCATCCAATCAAAAATCCCCATACACTTGTGGCTGGTTCTGACCAGCACTGGCCTGTCCACCTCTTGTCCCCCCGCGTCATCCCTTACGTCCCTCCCTTCGTCTCGATCGCCAAGTTGCATAAATATGAGACGTTAAGCAATATCCAATCCAGTGGCGTATCCAGGAATTGACAAAGGGGGGGTTTTTGACCAATGTAGGTACTTATAGATATACCAAACCATAAATGATGGGGGGTCCGGGGGGCTGCCCCCCGGAAAAATTTTCATTTTCAAGGTCATTTTGGTGAAAATCTGTGCGTTTTAGAGAATTACAATGACCAACTTTCAATCAAGTAAAAGCCCCTTTTTTATATAAAATTTATATGAAAAAGGGCTTTTACTTGATACACCTACATGAAGTTCCACTACTAGAAGGATATTTAGGCACATGAATAGTTAAAAACAATTTAGTGATACATTTTATCAATTCTTTTGCATTTTGATAATTATTATGACATGCATAAATCAAAATATAAATCAAACATAAGCAAATTTAAAAAATAAACGTTGAAAAGTGCATCTTGTGCATATGATTGCATAAAGTTATTTCACCAGAAATTAAAGTTGAAGAGAACAGAAGAAAGGTGAGTTTAAAGAGCAAAATCCAGCCGGCGCACTTTCTTGCTCATATGGTTGATGACGTCATCAACGCTGGGCGTAATATTCCGATGAATATTTAAAAGTGCCAGTCCATTCAACCGTGCTTCACTTGTTGAGTTGCGTAGGTAGGTTTTGATTCTTCGCAGGGATGAAACGACCTCTCGCTAGTGCACGTACTGACTGGAAGTGTTGCAAGTATTTGTAAGAGGTTAAACATGTTTGGAAAGAAAGTTTCATTACAGAGCTTTAGGCCATCAATGGCATTGTGTGGCCTGTCTTTCATGTCAAGTCTATCCAGGCGACGGTACCACAGCAATAACTCGGCATATAACTCATCAGATGTCTTGTTGAGATCTGCCATGTAGAATTGTGATAGTGTTTTCATATCATGCTTTTGATCTGTTGTAGGCCCGTAGAGGCAATGAAAACTTTTCAATATATTTTTGTGCATGAGGAACCGTGCTTCTAGACTCTGCAAAAAAGAGTCTAGAAATGGAACATATATGGCTACTCTGAAATATGACTCAACAGAATCCACGGTAGCATTGCAACGCCCTGTTTGTTTTGATGTTGTCCTCGGCTTAACCATTGAGAACTCGTGTTTCTCAGCAATTTCACACGCAGTTTCAAACAACGTGCTGAACACTGTATCGGCATTATCGCGCAGTGACTGAATTTCTGAGGTAATGTCTTCGGCTGAGTTGATTGCTTCTGGGAGGTCAACATTTACCTTCTGCAGGGCCTTGCAAAGCTGAACGCTATAACCGAAAACCTTTTTGAGACAAATAAGGGAAACACAAAAGTCTGCTTGTTTAATTGCAGCAGAGAGCTGAGTAGCCTGGGAGGAGGTTTCGCGATCAGGCCAGTCTTTAATTTTTTCAAGTGCAGCTAGTATTGCATCTTGTAGTTCAAAAAACGCCGCCACAGAGTTATGCCTCTCCACCCATCTTGTGGCACACATCTGGACAAGCTTTGTAACAGCAGTGTTTGGGCATTCTTCTGGTATAACTTTTTTTTAGGACATTCTGCCTCTTTGGTGTATTGAAAAAGTCGTACACTTTGCAAATAGTGCCCATACAGTTACGGATGGAAGAAACTTCACACGCTGTTGATATGGCTAGGTTAAGACTATGTGCTGCACAATGCACATATATGGCTGTTGGGATTTCTTTCCGGATATGTGACTGCACACCATTCATCTTGCCACTCATAGCAGCCGCGCCGTCATATCCTTGCCCACGCATCTTTGTCACGTCAATACCATATGAACGAAGACTGTCAATAATAGTAGTAGATATTCCCTTGCCTGTGACATCGACCACTGGTACAAACTGTAGAAATTCTTCATGAACAATATATTTTACAGTGTCAACAAAGCGTACACACAAGGAGAGCTGCTCAATGCCGGCGATGTCAGTGGTTTCGTCAGCGAGAACAGCGAAACACCCAGACTTATTTACTAACTCCACCAAATGTTCTAGCATAATACTGTTACATGCACTTACTATATCATTTTGAATCAGTGGACTGGTGTACTGGGCGTTGCGCTTGCTTGACTCTAAAGCCTTTCTTACGCAATCGTCATTTTTCCCCTTGAATCGTAACAAGGCACGAAAGTTTCCATCATTCTCATCCGGCTCACTGTCCACAATTACAGGCCCACTATCGCGATGACCTCTTAATGCAAGTCCCTGTCTTCCACATAGTAGAACGGTCTCTATAATTGGACGAATTTTTTCCCTGTTTTCTTGAACCTGCTTCTTTTTCTCGCTGTCTAATCGTATATCTACAGGCTCTATCTTATCACGAGAGATTGACAGTAAGGTTTCTGCCTCTTCAACACTACGTTTGTGGTATTTGGTCTTCTCATGCTCACGGTAGCGCTCATTTGCGTCTTTCCAAACATTAAACTTTG
This sequence comes from Sweltsa coloradensis, assembly GCA_024449915.1. Lineage (NCBI taxonomy): Eukaryota > Metazoa > Arthropoda > Insecta > Plecoptera > Chloroperlidae > Sweltsa > Sweltsa coloradensis. Next base: position 28,618 of record JAMZAV010006174.1, read on the forward strand.
TTTTGCAAAGTTTTCCAAGCTGTTGCATCCCCATTCCACCTCCATCAGGCGCGAAGAGAACGCAATACTTGCAGAATGCGCCATCTTCATGTTTGGAGTATGAAAGCCATTTGTAGCAGTCGAGCCACTTCCGTTGGAAACGCAAATTTCTTGAGCCCGTCGCAGGGAAAGAGAATAGGGGGCCAGGAACCCATACTTGACCTAGTATATCAAGTTTACTGGATGCATTTAGTTTCTTATTGACAAATGATCCAATGTCAAATGGATGTGACTGTGAGCCACGCACGGTAATTTCCGATGTTATTTTTGCGGGGACCAATGATTCAGACGAGTTGTCTGTAAAGAAAAGAGAAATACTCTTTAGTAATCAAATATTCTTTATATTATTAGTTTGAAACGGCCACGATCTCCGAATCAACTATTAATATTATTTATATTCGAGACACAATATTTGTAGTTATACTTGCATAAACTTCGTAATCATAACGTACTATAGTGAGCATACCTGCGCTTAAACCACCACTCGCTTCAGCTACAGCAACATCCACTTCAAGCAGCGGTTCTAAAGGTGGATGAAAGCCAGATGTCGTTTCATTAAAAGTGTCAACTGCATTACTGTCCACCGTATTTTTTGTGGTAGGCTCTTTGGTTTCATCTCGAGTTCTTTTGGGGAAATAGTCAAAAAGTGAGGAACTCTGTTTTCTCCGAGACATCTTTGATCTTTGAATAGAAATAAGTAGTTTTAGGACGCTAAACAGTGGAGATTATTCGTGTAATTTTAAAATATAATATATTATTCAGTATTCTATTATAGGCCTAAACATAGCGAAAGCACACGCGAAACGAGCTGACTAGCGATTATAGTTCGTTCCTATTTTACTCTAGAAAGTAGAAATGCCTACTTACCTCACAGATGATTGAGTAGGCCTATTGGGCTATTGATGTGTGTTTATGGCGCAATAAAACGCATCACTATTCACTATTATGGTAGCAGTAGCAGGTAGCTCCCTGTGTACAATGCACATATCAGTATCACTTGGCAATAAATGTGAGGCAACACTCATATGATTTGCCCTTCGACTGGACTGCACACACTGTCACTGTTTCACTCACACCCCTCTATTCTACCTCGTTGCTCACACCGCACAAGGTCAAGACCGACTGAGCTGAAACACGTGCAACCAGGTTTGCCAGATTTATCCATGCTACAGTCGGTCGGAGGTGGCGTGGGGTGGGGGTGTCGGGTGGCCAGTCGATATCGGTCCCGCGGCCACAACAATTGCTTAGTATTGCGATAAAACTAATGAAACGTTAAATTGCACTTCGACATTTTTTTTATTTTTTTTTTTGCAAAAGGGGGGTTTTTGTCCCCCCCTCCCCCCCTTGGATACGCCACTGATCCAATCAATCAATCAATTGAAGAGAACGTCTGTTCTGTCCAGACAGAAAGGTTTTGTTGGTTTTGTTTTGTTCAGAATGTTAACTATTTTATCCTCTCTCATAAGCCAACCAACCGCGTGAGGTTCAATTGGAAAGAGCAAATCTACCTGAATTAAATATCAACTTGAAATAACTGTAATTGGAGCAGGATGGAAAAATGCCTGGACGTAAACACGATGTGTGAAATGAGCTAGACGGTATACTTTGTTGGGTGCAGTACGTGACTGCAATCTCAAATCACTAGCCCAACTCCAAAAATATATCCTTAAGCTAATAATAAGTAAAACCATATGCTATTCAACTAACTCAGTCTTCAATAACACACAAATAATAGATATTAAGAATAATTGACAAATTTTAAAAAGTAACAATCAAACAAACAGTATAAATTCAAGGCTGCATGACATTTTAATTTCAAAAACAATAGGAGAAGTAGTGTCGGTGATCTGATTTTGTGATAGTGTTAATGCTGGCTGTGTGGTAGTTAGCTGTGGTGAAGTGATTGTTGCTGGGGGATACACCCGCTTCTTTTGGAGACTGCTTTCCGTTTAATGGTGGGTGGCGGCCGTTTTGGTTTTCTTGAAGGGTTTCTTGTATTCTTGCAGCTATGTAGTAGTTATTTCGTCTCGGTTCAATGCTAATATCGTACTCCGTAAACCGGCCATCGGTCTTCATCCAGTGGTGGAATGTTTCTGAAACAGACAAAATATTATCATGAGTACTGGTATGCAGAAAAGTAGGCTTCATATTATTATTACCGTCCCCACCATCCCTTACGTCCCTCCCTTCGTCACGATTAGCCAAGTTGCATAAATATGAGACGTTAAGCAATATCTAATTTAAAAAAAAACACCAATTACTGATCAATCGACAAGCAGATAATCTAATGTATGGGATAATAAATTAATTGTTTTTCTACTCGTTATTTCAACAGGCTTAAAAATATAAAATACATTTTTAAAGACTGTCAAGATTAGTGGAAATCAAACGACACGTAGTGTGAAAAAAACAACATGGCATTTACAAAGAAATACACGATAATGCACATGCGCTATGCCGTATTACAACAACTTCATGAGTGGGTTTTTAAAGGTCACTTGCACAGGTTCATACAGAACTTTCTCATGATATAACATTTAAAGTACGGATAAATACATTTTATCAGACCCATGTGAACTGCAAACGGGAGTTCCTCAAGGATCTGTCCTTTCGGTTCCCTGTTTGCAGTCGCAATAAAACAGTGTCACCTCGTTACAACATTTCCGTTGCCGAACGACATCTGGAAATTGCATTGAACAACATCGGTGATTGGGCCCGGGCACGTGGCACAAAATTTTTCTGTCGATAAAACACAATGCATTCACTTTTGTCGCCAGTCAGAATATGCATGTAGATTCACGTCTTACCCTAAACGGTGTGCAACTTGAATTTAAACCACACGTTCGCGTTCTTGGCTTGGGAGTTGATACTAAAACTAAATGAGATACCACGTCACAGAACTGCGCAAACGATGTATGTTGAAATTAAATATCCTTAAAGTTCTTAGTAACACTTCATGGGGTGCGGACAGGACATGTCTTTGCGAATATATGGTTCACTGGTTAGGTCCGTAATGGATTAAGCCTGTTGGGTCTACTCGTCGGGCCCGTGATTCCATCTTAAAACTTCTCGATACTGTCCACCTCGGGCCTTCAAATTCCAACTCGACACCTTCTCGCGGTTTGGCCCGTGAATAGAGGAGTTTCACTCCCTGAAACTAATGGCGAGCTCTGGGGTCGTCGTCGGGGAACCCCTTCCCTTTGACTACTTCCCCGACGGCGACGACAATGACAACACGGACGGATGATGACACAGACGGAGACGACCCACGACGTGGGGAACCCCTGCCCTCACCATACACTAGTGGCTGTTCTGACCAGCACAGGCTTTGTCCACCCCTTGTTCCCCCACGTCATCCCTTACGTCCCTCCCTTCGCCTCGATTAGCCAAAGTTGCATTAATATGAGACGTAAAGCAATATCCAAACAATCACCTGTCCACCTCAGTGGTATCCGGCTGGCGCTGCGTGCATTTCGGACGAGCCCCGTCCTCGGCCTGTATTGCTGAGGCAGGAATGACCTCCCTCGCAGAAAGACGGAATTACTTGTAGGGCAGATACGTATTGAAGATCCGGGTAATGCGTAACCACCCATCTCATGACGCTCTATTTGAGAGGAAATTGTCCGTCACTTCGATACCAAACCATTAGCGACCCTTCCAGTTGGATTACGTTGTAGACATCTTTTAGAATTTTAAATTTGATGTGCCCAATCTATTGAGTTTCGTTTTGAGCCGAAAACACTCCATGGCTACTTCCGGAACCTGAAATTCGTTTCGACCTTTGCCGATATAATAAGTCCACAACATCAGATGTAATTTTCCAAAAGTAGTTTTCAAGTTATTTAGACAGGGAAGAGGCATAGCTGGAAAGCAACGTTTGGTTAGAATGGTCTTCAACGCAGATATCTCGTTATAGTCGTTGTCCACCACAACAGTTAAAATTTTGTTGATGTGTATTTATTTCATTACATTTTAAACAAATCTACCGTTAGTTGCGTTACAGTTTTCCGTTCATTAGCAACGAAACAATATGGAACAACTCGTCCGTTTCCGAAACCGTCTTCAACCATAAATATAACATACAGCATATTATTACATTTATTAATTGTGTAGGTTGTGTTCATATGCAAAACCTCTAGGAAGTCTTCCAAAACTTGCTTTTTAGACCCGGTTTGGATCATGATCATGTTTATTTTGTTGTCGTCATCAATATTAATGGCCATAGCATGTGGGATTTGAGTGAAGTGGAGTAGAGTTGTGTTGCCTCGTGCTGCGCTCTATTGTTGGCAGAGCGTATCTCATTGACACCATACCACCTATTGCATCATATTTTTCCATTTGCGGTACGTCTGCAAGGCGGCGGGTTCCATTTGTGATTTTTAGGTTATGGTAGTAAAATAGGCTCGTTAGAGCTTCCTTTTGGAGTGAGAGTTCAGTTTTTCACTAAACTTGTTTGTGATGCTTTCTTGGAATTCTGTGAAGTTTGGAGCACAGTGGCTTTTCGTAGGTGCTTGACTGCTAGGTCTTCCGATGCCCGCTTAGCAGCTCTATAGGTCAAGGCGTGTTCCTTCTAGGTCTGTATAGTTTTCTTGTTGTTTATTTGGCATTGGCGTGATATTGGTACCTTACCTGGACTTTTGTTTGTGCCAGTTAGGTTCACAGGAAGAGCTTGATTGTGAACTGCAGATAGAGATGTGTATAGTTGTATCTGCTCTTCGTTACTCGTTCCATGCTTTTTCAATGTCAAAATACAAGGCCTATTATAGGCCTACAGGTTCAATCTTGGACCAAAACAAACTACAAAAAGTTGTGAATCTTAAGTTTTACCAAACCAATTTGAATGATTTATGCTGTAAAATCTTCCTTGTAAATTTCTTTCACATTTTATCTATAAAAACACAAAACTTTTATACTTTACACTTCTTTAAATAAATAAAAACCTTTAGAACATAACATAAAGATGTTTGTTTGTTTGGTTGCTATGCTATTATCCAATCCCAAATTTATTACAAGCTGCCTTGTGACTGACTTGAATTCAGCACAAGTTTTTTTGCTTTGACCATGACCTAGGAACAAGACTAAGTACCTGTACCTTTTCTTGCTTGTAGCTAGCTTCATGTTAGCCTTCAATTTGCCCAACAACTCTGGATATTCTGCACAATCATCTCTATTCGCATCTTCGGAAACACTGCTATCGATTACAGGTACAGACGGACTGTCAGACGCACGGAATACCTTTTTGGCTACATTTGTCTTTTATCTTTTAAAATTTTTGCTTAATAGCAGCAGTACGTTTAACCTTGCTCAACTTTTGAATTTTAAATTGGGACTCTCCTATGTCTGAGCATAAATTGTTAAACGAGGGAGCGGAGCGACTGTCTCCATTCAACTCAAACGGCTCTCATTCTGTGATTCTGTGTGTCTGTCTGTACGTCGAAAATCAGCCGAAAACCCCTGAACAGATTGCGCTGAAATTTTAAACAGACATCCGGTACGAGTTTACTAAGAAGTGTAAACACAATCAGCTTGATTCATTGCGATTTAATCCTACAATAAATAAAAATGTGATTTTTAATAATATCAATGGCATTTTGTTTCGTAGCAGTTAGCGGGACGAGGTTCACGTGGCCTGCATGGCCTAGTGGTAACCATTTAGCCTACCGCACGGATGGATGGGATTCGATACTCGTCAGTTAAAACTTTTTTATATTTTTACACCACATATTGTTTTTGAGGGTGTTAAATGGGAAATAAAAATTAGGTGATTTTGTTTTATCTTGGAAATTTCACGCTAATACGTTTGAATACGATTCGTATTTTGAATATTCAATTTAAATCATTATTGTCGCAAGCAGAGTGAGTTCCTGTAAGGTGACCAGATGGTCCGGTTTTAGAAGTCAGAACACTTGGCTAACTCACTCGTTTAACAACGACTTTGGCGTTTCCCTAGTTGACTAAGAGTCAATTACAACTTCAAGAGGCACCTCATATCCATCTTCAACTATTTCAGCATCCTCCCCTTGATTGAAGTTTTCAGCTTCTTCTGGGCCCTCCGACACTCGCATAAAACATTTGGAACACAAAAACTTTGCAGGAATATGTTTTAGTATTGGCTGGAGTTCGGCATATTGCAATTTTATGGAACGCAAAGACTTTCTAATAACTTTTTTGTGCACTCCTAACGGATTACAACATATACCCCCAAACAGATATGATATTTTTCCAAAAATGAAGCACCATGGTACAAACACACAGACTCGATTGATTTAACACCAGATCTCAATTTTATGAGAAGTTTGTCTTCACTGGAAAACTGTGCAATAGTTTTTAACACATCAGATGTGCCATATGAAGTATTATCACAACAAGTGTTTAAATACTTTCCTATTGAACACTCCATTATAAACCAGCACCTTACACATACATGTGAACAGTGTGAAAATTGCAACAGTAGCTGAGCTGAGAGCAGAGAGAATTTCAAGTTTGAACATGTCTGGATTTGACACAAGTGGATCCTTGTTTGAACTGGTCAGAACTTGCTCCTCAACGCAATGTAACAAAACATAGAGATAATAAATACTGAACACAGCATCTCTAGCTTCACAAGGCTCTAGATGTAGTTCAATGTGGAAATTGAAAACTCGACAAATAAATCAATTTTCCAATAAGGTACATTTAAATTTAAAAATTATTTGTTAGATTGGATTATTGTTATTATTTTTAATTTAACATATTAACTTATCTTATTAATGTCTCTATCTATCTAGTGGCACATCTGCTGGCGTTCCAGGGGATGTAACTGTATAAAACCACAAATGATTCACATTAATATTGGGCATACCGGGAGTAATAGTATACAATGAAAAAATTAACTTACACAGGAAATAAGAAACACAAATTATAAAATTAATATATATTAGCCTACTAAAAAACTGACTTGTTTGATTTTCAAAAATTGAACGCATGCTCCGATCAGCGTGAGATGAGAGGCGGTGCACAGTCACAATGCTCTGTTACTATTGGGTACACATTGTAGGTAGAAGCTTCATGTCCTATGCATTTGTCTTATCGAAAACCTCCATCACAGATGCAGTGCATGGCCCTCTGTTATGTGGAGGGGAATTTTTCTGTAGATGATTCACATTATACATTGGACTACTCTACTAACTACATTATAATTATGGCCTAGTCAATGCTATTATGTGTAAAGTCTTCCCACTTAGATGTCATGCCCTTTTTTAGTCGTAGGCCTATAAGTGAACCATTCATTTAACAGCATCGAGTATATAATATATATTTAAAGAGTTCCAATGTCCTACGCATTTCGTTTTAGACAAAAACCTCCCTCCACTGATCAAGTACATTGCTATCCACCTATATTTAAATGGGTTGAGAAACCCATCGATAGCATTTAGCACTTTCTCGGCATTCATTGTTGATCCTGCTAATAACACTTGATCTCAAATCATTATGGCAAGCTTCTGCATTGCTCTTCATTTTTTGCAACACTGAGCATAGCTTCAGCATAGTCCGAACGAAAATGACGTGCATGACAACATGTACAGTGACTGGTCCTCTTTGACTGGATGAACTATATCGAACTCTTTCTTTTTCTCAGCCTCGGACATTGTAGCCAGCTTCATGAATGGCAGCAACTGCTTCTTTAACTAAACTGGCTAAAGCATCGTCGTCGTGTTTCTTGTTGAGCAAAGTAGTGCCCAATTACCTGCTTCCGATAGCTGCTAAGCCCCCTTGTCATCACCACTACCACAAGTAACTGAGATGCTTCTTCTGTCATTTTACTGTTGTTGCCTATAGTGCAGTTGCCATCGTATTTAAGCATGCCTGGCATTAGCTCTAGTCCTTTTGATATTTCCATGTCGGCAAGCAGCATGATGCATTCTTTTTCGTTTTAACTGAGATTTGACTGTACATAGAATGTTGTGTATGTGTTGTCTATTACATATGAACCAGTTCGTCTGAGAAGAGGGGGGGGGGGGGGGCACTGATAACTTTACTGTTGTGTGCCCTAAAACCCCAATAACTAACTAACTACTCTAGCCCATGCCAAAGAGTTCATGTTATTGTCGACATCATGTCCCACAGACAAGGCTAGTTCTCGACACGGATTTGTGGGTAAAACTCGCAAGCGACGAGCGAAAAAGTTGAACCAGGTCTAGTCTGGCTCACCTCGAGTCTGACCAAATCGCAACCGCCACTGTACTGGCAACACAGTTCTCTGATTGGCTGTGCTTGTCGCGTCGCATCAAAAGCGAATCAGTTAACGCACCTTTAAGCTATTTTTCGCACCTTTTAGCTATTTTACGCTGCAACATTAAGTTTATGTTGAACCCATTCTCCTTTATTTTTTGCGTTTATGGTACCATCTTAAATTCGTTTTCGTAACCCAAATTACAAACATTGGTACAAGGTTGGTGGAATGTGAAATTCACATTTATGTTGAAGTATTTGGAGAACGTTGTCCCTTAAAGGGATTATCTCATCTTGAAACACGAATGTTTTATTAGTTTTGAGACACTGTTTTGAATATGCTAAAAAAAAAATCAAAGAGATCGGCCAACTATTCCGCCGTAAATAAAATATTTATCGAAATCCCGTGTTTTGGCCACGCCTCCTCGCGTGACGTCAATTGTGGGTTAGTCGCAGGCGGCATTCGGCCAAGTCAAGCGCGCAGAGTAGTCGGTGTCAGTTACGCACGGCAATCGCTGTTTGTACCATCTTGCGTATTCTCCTTCCACGTTTCAACGTTATTTTTTATTTTTGGGTATGTCTGGAGTAAAACCATATTTATTTGAACCAGAGTTGAGTTTACAGCAGATTGAAAAAATAAACATGTTGTGGCGGCAGCTTAGAATAGGGTAGTTTGTTTTGAGTGGTCGTGCGGGCCACACCGAATGGTGTTTATATGGATTTTGCCAATCTAAATCAATAGATATTGAATCGATATGCTGCCATGAGTCGGAGAAAATAATGAAAATCATAGCTAGTGATTCCTGCATCACTATGCATGACTTGTTTCGCAGCGTTACAAGCGATTTGGGCGTTTGAATATGGCAAAACATAATCTTTTTTTGAAAGCAAAATGTGCATCAACTAAAAACAACTGCGTGAAACTACAAACAAACCATGGAGGCATATTGTTTGTAGGAACTTTGTCAGTTGGATCAATTCGTGGGAATCCTTCGGGATGCACAGTCGTATTTTCATTTCTTCCTGTGTCGTCTCGGCGATTAGAGCCGAGTATGTAATATGTTGCACTCGACATAAATAGCAACTTTAATGCGCTGGCAAATGATTTAAAAACAGAAAAACTGACACCACACGTGTATAAATAAGCTGCGACAATGTTAATTGAACCTAGATATTTCTGTTCATCCTTTACTTGTGATGACCACACGTGCGTATGCCAGTTTATGCACGTGGTAGTGACAGATAGCATCGATCCCTTCATGTGCTTTTCGATATCAGTTACAGGACCCCCACAAACACATAAAAAAGAAAACAGTGTCATAAGGCATTCCCATTCCCAAAACACACACAAAAAACGATTCAGAAGGCCTACAAGGTTCAAATGCACTGTCGCCATCGTCCGTCTCATCATCGCTCGAGTGATCTTCGTCGTCTGAGTTTGGCTGAAATGTCATCTAAATCGCTATCACCTTCGATATCTTCACAAAAACCTTTTTCGATTACTTCACTTCTTTGATAATTACGTAATATTTCTCTCCCATCTCACTGAACGTTGATTTCACATGTCAAATATTTCCTCCGAGTAACGGCATGATATTCAATTGTGGAAATAACATACCGGTAATCAAAGGGTACCGCAATTCGTTCGATTCTTGCTTTCTTTCCAATGGGTGTTGATTTTTTGCAGCTGGTACCCACCGTCGGCGTCGGCTACGTTGGCTTGCTTGAAGTCGCAATCGGTACATCCTCAATTCCTTCTAGAATATATTGTATTGACGTTTTGGACAAATGCGTTGTCTTGCGGCAATAGGGCACATTCTTTTCTGCTCCCAACAATCTCACTGACGGCACAAAAGTTTGTTTTAGAACACGCTTGAAGAACGAATGAAATGATATATGCTTATTTTCACTTGAGTTATTGCTACACTTGAACATACAGCAATGGTTAATTATGCCTTTAAAAATCTCACTGGAACTATCGAGAAACGACTGGCAACTGAATGGTAACAGCGAAGCGCGGTAGAGGGCTGTAGGCACAATGTGGCAGCCGTGAACAGTACCCCACAATTGACGTCACAACTGGCGCGCGGCAGATTCAAAATCTGACGCGAAAAGTTTTTTTTCCACAGGGTTGTTTGTTTTAATTGTTTGGTTTTTCTTCACAACATGACTAAAGATGTTATTATCTTTCATCTGAACACCACTTTTGTCAAGATGAGATAGCTCCTTTAAGTCCCTTTAGTTCATTTCCTGTCAGACTTATATAGTATTCAATAAATAAGTTGTACAAAGCTTACGAAGTTAGCTGGGGATTTGTAAAATAGTAATGGAACAAGATAGAAAACAATAAATTGCGCCAAATCAAGAATAGCATGGCAGCCTGGATCTCTTCACGTCGCTCCTCTCGCCGTGAAGAAGTGGTTCTAGCTCGTTTAAGAATCGGGCACACATAGCTCACTCACGGATATCTTCTAAGAGGCTAAGATCCTCCCATTTGTGATGAGTGTGGCGAAGTTTTAACTATAAAACACGTTTTAGAAACCTGTACAAAATATTTTTATCAGACAACTCCACGACAAGCGATAATGTTATTAATTTCTTATGGAAAGTAAACCTTTACATTCAATTTGAGATTCATATATATTAGCAATCAGAAAATTCGATGGACACTGATAACTTTACTGTTTGTGCCCTAAAACCCAATAACTAACTAACTACAGCATACATAGAAACATATTGACGTTCGATCATATTTTCTATTTAGCATAGAAGACTCATTTCACACAAGCGTGAGCTGTGATGTATGCGCCATGTCAGTTGTCTCGTCGAAAAGAACAGAGTAGAATCTTCCATCTTTACGTTACCCAAAAGCTAATTTAGTAATTCTTGGCCACAACAATCAATGAGTTCGTTTTGAGTGGTTTTACTGATATAGGTAGCTTTAGCACTAGCATTATTAAGATGTTTTTCTAGAACTTGATCCCCCGAAGCTACCTGATACTTCAAAAGTGCCCGAAAGTTGCTTTCGTTGTGCGAGTCTTTTTCTTTGGAAGACCCAGTACTAGTAGGGAAAAGGAGCCCATCATCGCGATGGCCTCGAAATGCAATGTTCTGCCTAAAAATATGATTGCCTGATGATTCTCCGTGTACTGCTTTTCTCTTATTGTGAAATCTGTTAATATTGGCATTTCGGCATCGGTGACGTAATCACAGTTTAGTCTTCGTTAAGGCGATCACATTGTAGCACGTCAAATCATTCCAATTAGTAACGCAATCCGTGAATTTATTTTTAAGGCTGCAGACGTTTTCGTAGTAGGTGTTCAAAGTCGTTTGTGGACCAGGATTAAGTGAAACATCACCCGACAGGAAAGTAAAATACACGAGCAAGTGCTACAACACTGGAGAGCGTCCACGAGCAGCCCCGCGTTAAGGGGTAGCGAGCCCATGCGCAGGCAAGCCAGAGACAACACTCGCGGAAAAACTAAAACTGCGTTTAGAGAACCAACTAATTAGCACACCGTCACAAAACTCATCATTCGGACGCGAGATGACACCACAATTCATCTTGACAAGACACAAGAAAATAACATTGATTAAAACTACCGAAAAGAAGATAAACAACGGAGCGCGAGGTACGCGTGACTGATACCCGGCCACCATGCTGGATCCAGTCTGCGACATCTGCGACAATATTGTATTGTCACGATGAACCTAGCGACACAAATAAATAATATCACAATAAATAGCACCCTAATAAATTATACTGCAAGGTGCTCATGTGTTTTCTGTTTTGGCCTGGACAATAGTATTGGTGTATAGTATATTATTGTACAACTGTATTATCTTCCAACAATAATAAAGTCTCAACAATATCCAAAAAATTCATGTTAATAAATCATGAAACGAATTGAGGGGTTGTTTGCAAAAACAGCCAATGTCCAAAATTACCGATTTCGAGCCCATACCATCAAAAAATTCGTATTTTCACTGGGAATAATACTAAAATAAAAGTTCTGGCAAAAACAACCTATGTCACACGTTTAAGCTTGAAAAACAACAGATTTCTCACAAAAACAACCAATGTCCATTATTTTTTAATTTTTTTTTCGGCATTAAAGGTGGTTCAAGTAGGTGACAGCTATCCAGCTGTTATGTTGGAACTATAGATATATCATATATAATATCGTATTGAACTTTCTGGAAAATAACCTCAACAAAAATGTATAGGCCCTACATTTTAAAAATATTCTACAAATACAACCAATGTCCAAACGTTTTTTTTTGTTTTTGTCTTTCTGGGAAGTACTATGGCAAAATGTCATAGCAGAAATAAAAACTATTATCAAGATACACAGTTAAAACCAAAAATTGGAAATTTAATACAACTTTTACGGATGGTATGAAGTTTAATTGATCTCCTGCAAAATGTGCTTTTTGGACATAGGCTGTTTTTGAAATCAACCACTCAAATGTAATAATCAACATATTGCAGGGTCTATATTAGTTTGCAGCTGGCAACATTTTGCAAAGTTGTCATGCAAATGAATCTGGGAAATGAGTCATTTCAAGGAAGTAGCTTATATTCCCAGTACTGCATTTTGGGCAGTTGTTTTTGTCTGGTAACAATTTCAAACAATCTGAGCAAAAGTAGTGAAATTTAATATGTTCACTCCCAGTAATCTTTTCAAAAATATAGCACATGGTTCTACACAAATTTGCTTGCAAACCGTGTAGTGATTGCAACATCAACAGAGAACCAATTGCATTCCCTGTTATATTATAGGTAACGCAAAACAGAAGTGTACTCAGGATGTGTTTACTAACACTCAATCTTCACTCTGGATATAATGGTACCTTGATTCTTTTCGAAGTTACTTTCGTCAGCGGAAATATCTTCCTCGCCAGAATCCATTTCAATATCCAGCAATCCATCGTAATGCAATGCATCGTCGTCATTGTAAAATCAAATTGCCCTTAACCATCTCGGTGAGTGGGCCCGAACGAGGCCCTCGTGATGGTACAGGCCAGCAACTGCATTGAGTGACGTCACGAGCGTAGGCCGACTGGCGAGTGGCCGTAGCATGGCGCGTATAGGAATAACACGACGCGGAAACACAATTTTTGCCTGATATATTACAATTATTCATTTATGGTGCCCTCATATACATGCCGCAAGGTTAAGGATAGTTTTATGGTACTGTTGGAACTTATTTTGTTCCGCGTTTACATCGTGTGACAGTGTAAAGCGGCACCTAAAGAGAAACTATATTGACGTTTTATTCTTCGTTTTAACCATCGATCTTTCACGTACGATATATTCGAATGATACGTATATTTAAAACATTTTGTTGAATTGCCAATTATATAAATTGGATTATCTTGTATTCAAATAATGTCATAACATTAAAGTATAATCGGTCATATTCAGGCACTGCTCCCACACTTTTTAGTTATTTGTACAGTGCAGATTATATTGAAAATTTAATAAGCCATTAGAATGTACGTGTATGGTATTACGACGCCTGCGAATAAAATGCCGTCAGTTGGTACATTTAGTAGAAACATTTTGGAATAATAGAAAAATTAGTTTTGTCACAGTCACATTATTATGGTCCATGGTTAGGGTATTACACTATTTGCACACGAAAATGTTATTATCACTCTCTAGGAATACACCGATGTAATACATTATACAAAATGCACTTGAGTTCACGCGGACTTTTAACTCTTCTGCCCGCACAAACGCGTACAAAATTCGGCTTGGAGAAGATGTTGACACAACTATGTCGAGTCGTGAACTAATTGAATCTGTATTGAAGACGAAATATACCTACCATACCATAATAACTCATGTGTGTTCAGACGGAAATAACTATTACTTGGAAAAAATTGGAAATTAAAATATGTACTCAATGGACCTGATATACAATGCAAGCAACGCTGGACTAGGATTCTCAAAGGAATTTTGATTACTATCTTACCTTACAGGAAGTGCAAACTTTTTCAAGTATGTGCACACAGCACAGTACTATGTTGTAAAGTAGGTATTTGAAAGTAGCATGCATCAGATGGCCAGGAATGCCATGGAAACAAATGAAATTGGGAGATGTTGTTTAGCGCGCAATGCTACAGCATAGCGCGTAGAGCTGAGAGTCGGCCTACGCTCGTGACGTCACAGCGAGGATCGGCAGCCAGATGCAGGCCTGGAGAGCGAAGCGATATATCTAGACGGCCTTGGCTCGAACCAGGGGTGTTCGTTTCTGCAAATGTAAAGTAGAGCAGTAGAATCCATAGATATTGTAATATCTGCGAAATATAGTAAATAAAATAAATAAATAAATTGTAATTCGAGTTTACCCACTCAGTTATATAACTGATTTTCAGTGGGGGGCAGTAAATCAAAGCGACCAAGCCAACCTTGTACGTCCAGACACAATCGACGAGTGAGCGATAACCAACCAAATATCGATATTTTTAAAAGGAAATACAGCAATCAGTGGTATGGACAATGCGAACACTCGCGGATCAACGCCAGAATAAACAAGGCCGATTGAGAACAACTCTGAATTTATTATGTGCTTCGTTGCTAGGACGGCTCCAAAGTCACCGTTTACCAACTCCTAAGACTAAAACTGATGAACTGAAGTCCAAATCAGAAGTTAAAAAACTTCTGACTTTGGCGGGAATTGAATCCTGGATCTTCTGCATTGGAAGCAGATACGCTAACAACAAGACCAACGAGCCGCATAAATTCGTCGTATAGTATTGTCGCGATGAACCTTTTACACTCTTAAATATCAATATCGTTCGCAACTAATTTTTATTCATCTTTATATCATGTGCTTGTGTCATTTTACGATTTTAAATAATTTCAGTGCACTTGACGTGCAACGTCGATATGACCTCGCGCCCCGCACCTTTTGACTGCCATCTACACAGGCTACAGCACGCATAGCACAGCAGCAGTCTCGCAGTCGGTCATCAGTTGTCTTG
>JAMZAV010006175.1:0-37542 GCA_024449915.1 Sweltsa coloradensis
CTATTCTAAAGACTTGTAAGACAATTGATCCTAAGCTAAGAAGTTATTTAAAATTGATCGTTTAAAATGCTACATTACGTATAGCCTAACAATGTTATCATGTACATTGCTCTTTTGCAATAGAAGGAAACAACAATGGTGGTATGTATGCTATAGCCAAATAACTTACCGGTCCACACAATTTTTCTTAACCGGTGACGCTAGCGGCGATGTGCAACGACAATGAATGTTCTTGTTTCTTATCGATGACTCGAGAGTTCCTCGAACTCCTGAAAGTAAAAAACAGAGAGTAACTAAAAATTGAAACACAAACCTTCCTGATGTTTGCAACATAGCCTGTTTTTAAAACTATTTAAGTGGTCACGCCCATATAAAGTTTTAGAGAACAAAAAACTGGTGCGCCTAAACCCCGACAAATGGCTCAACTACCCAACCTCAAAAGTCAAGGCGCACACTAACTTCGCTGAAACAGTACACCAACTGAAGAGTAAAAAACTGTCCCATCCTCCTAGAAGCACCACGTGCACCACTTGACGTACCACTCCCAGAGCTTCTGCCGGACAAGTCCAATCAGCTCGCCCCGAGAACAAAAAATTGACGGCATCGAGAAGAAAGATGACCATTTATTTATTTATTTCAATTTATTTTTTTTTGGACAACAACAAATAACAATAGTTACAGGTTTCAACAGTTTTCACCGTGTAGTCCATTTTAGTTGTACACAATTATTAAACTTAATGAAGTTTACACAATAGTATATGTATAAATACTATACATACAGTACATCTACTAATAACAAAATACACTACTAATAATACAAAATACACTACACTAACAAATAATCATCTTTCATTACATTGTCTCTCATATTAGGTAATATAAAGGCTAACTACCAAAAGCCAATGATACAGTGCAAGTTTACAATATTACATTGTTAATTAACTTGGATAAAGAGAAATGAATAAGAACATTAATTTCCAAATTTCAAATATTGTAACATTTAACAACCAACTGATTGAAAATTATGGTAGGTCAGTTGATGTGATAAAGTCATTTACACTGTAGTAAGCTTTTTGTAATAAAAATTTTGTCAGCTCATTTTTAAATTTAATGTATTGAGGTATATCTTTGATTTCTTTTGGAACAAGGTTGTAGAGAATTTTATTTATATAATCAGAGTTTTTCTGGCCAAGGTTTGTAGAACATTGGCTAAGATGGAGATCATGTTTTTGCCTTGTGTTGTGAGTATGTACATTCGCATTAACTGCAAGGATTTGGATGTTTTTCTTAATGCTTAAGACTGATTTAAGAATGTAAAGACATGGAACTGTAAGAATGTTCAGAGCAATAAAGTAAGGTTTACAATGCTCCATTTGCCCAAGGGAATATAATGCTCTAATTGCTCGTTTTGTACAATGAAAACTTTATCAATGTGAGTTGACATTCCCCAAAATTCTATCCCATATCTTAGATGTGATTCAAATAGAGAAAAGTAGCATACTTTAGCAGTTGATACATTGCTTATATGTTTGATGCTTTTAATTGCAAAACAAGCAGAGCTGAGTTTTTTTATCAGTATCTTAATGTGAGCATGCCATGTTAAGTTTTTATCTATTGTTAGACCTAGAAAGTTTGTTTGTTCAACTGAGTTTACAACTGATTTGTCATTTGAATTTGCTAGGCAATGTATGAATTTAGTGATTTCTTTTTTTTAATTGAATGGAACTGGATAAAGTTAGTTTTTAGAGAATTAAGCAATAGTTTGTTCATTGTAAACCATTCAATAGACTCAGTAAGTCTTTTTTCTCCCTTTTCTTTGAGTAAAACTGTATTCGCAGCCGTTACGCTAGTAGTAAAGTCATCAGCAAACAACTCGGCATCATCAATATTGTCAGGTAGGTCGTTAATAGAGATAATGAAGAATAGGGGCCCAAGGATCGATCCTTGTGGAACTCCACAAATAACCTTTTCAAATTCTGATTTAATGTTTGTAAATTTGTTGTTCTTAAGATCAGTCAGTACTACGCATTGTAGTCGGTCGGTCAGGTAAGATGTTAAGAGTTTCAATGCATTCCCACGTATACCATAGTACTCTAACTTGTCCAGCAGTATTTTGTGATCAACACAATCAAACGCTTTTGTTAGATCACAAAATATGCCCAATGTTGGTATGTTTGAGTCGACTGCTTCAACAATAGTTTTTAGAAATCTACTAATTGTGTCACTTGTTGATTTGCCTCGTCTAAAGCCATTTTGTCTCTCTGTTATGATATTATTTTCATCGAAGAATGCGATCATTCGATTGAATATCAAAGTTTCTAATATTTTTGAGGCAGCTGGAAGGATGGATATAGGTCTATAGTTACTTGCAATGAGTTTACTTCCTTTTTTAAATATTGGTATAATTTTGGATATTTTTTAATGCCTTGGGAAAGACACCATCTTCAAAGCAAGTATTGAAAATGTCGGATAAAGGTTCAGCTAGTTCATTTATACATTTTTTTATAACTATAATCGACAAATCATCAATACCTGCAGAGTGCTTTGGCTTTAATTTAAGTACAATATCTTTTATTTCTTTAGGGTTTGTTTCATACAAATATAGGGAGTTAATTGGGCTTTGTTTGACTTTGATAAGTAAGTTTGGAAATTATGATTTGGATTATTTGGATAATTTCTGGTACTTATATTATTTGTCAGGTAAGATGCTTCCACTCGTAAAATATTTATTCAATGTTGTGGCTACTACGTTGGGATCTTTAATTAATGTATTATTGTTGAGAAGAGTTATATTATCATTAGGCTTTTTGGCTTACGATTTATTTCTTCATTTATTATTTTCCAAATTGATTTTGACTTATTGTCTGAAGTTGATATGGTTTCTCTTATTTGGTTACTTTTTGCATTTTTAAGAACTCTTTTGTAAATTTTTAAATATGATTTTATATATGTTTTTAGGAATGGCACATTTGGGAACTGTGAGTTAATGTATAAAAGGCTCCTTTTATTAGCACTTGAGACTTTAATACCGTTAGTTATCCAATTTTGCAATTTGTAGGATGGTTTATTTTGTATTTGTTTTAGTGGGCAATTTTTATTAAAATAGTAAAGTAATTTATTTGAAAATGCATCATATTTATCATCTGCTGTCTCTGAAACTGTTACACATTCCCAATTTTCTCCTTCTAAGCTTTCAGCTAGATTATTTAAAGAGTTCTCATTTACAACACGTATAATTTTGGTTGGTATAGGTAGCTGATAATAATTATACTGTATTGCAATTTCTTGGGCATAGTGGTCAGCAATTCCAAAGTCAATTACTCGGGAGTTGAATGGTAATGTAGTGTCAGTTGCTATATTATCAATGATCGTTGAAGTTTGCCACCGTGGATCAATTCTAGTTGTATCTTTTATGGTGAGCATCATGTTATAAGAGTCAAGAAGATTAGCTAGCATTTCTTTATTAGGGTCTTTACTATCAGCTGAGACATTCACATTGAAGTCTCCTAGTACTACTAATTGTTTATTTGTTTTTTGTAATTTAGTTAAAATACGTTCAGTTTTATCTAAAAAGTGTTGAATTTGTCCAGTTGGGGATCTGTAGATGGCTACTACCATAATATTACATGTTTTGCATTTATTTAATTGTATTTTTAGTTCAATACAAGCACATTCAAAATCAAGTTCAGTACTGTGTTGAGTGATACTTGATTTAGATACAGCATATTGAATCCATTTATGGCTAACAAAGATTGCTACTCCCCCGTGCTTATGAGTTTTTCTACAGTGACCACAAAGACCACAAAGACCACAAAGACCACAAAGAACTGAAAAAGCTTGCCGAGGAGCACCTGAAGAAGCACTTTCCTCTTCAAGAGTGGGTGCACATCTTCACGGACGGCTCCTACGACTCGGTTACAAACAGAACAGGCTACGGCATCCACGGCATCTTCTTCGAAGAAGCCACGCCAATGGGAGCCGGTGGAACATTACTTCGACGCTGAGGTCACAGCCATCGCCAGGGAGGCCGAAAAAATTGCCGAGACCCCCCCTTTCCCCCCTAAAACAAGACAAAATTTGTCATCCTAAGCGAGTGTCCGGCCCCCCCAAATTTGCCCCCCCAAACCAAAAAACCCCTCCACCCAAAAATCGCTGTTTTTAAAAAACTCCCTTCCCGGGCCCCCGCCCAGCAAAACAAACTATTAGAGTCAATGGATCCCCACCACTGCAAAAAGGGGGGGAAATTTGAAAAGGCAGACTTTTTTGGCCAAAAGGGCCCCAAAAAACCCGAAACCCACCAGCAGCGCCCCCCTTCCCCAAAAATTAAAAACTAAGATAAAACCCCCAACCCCAAAAAAGATTTTTAAAGAACCCCCACAAAAGAGATTTCAGACTAAAAAAACTGGTGGACGAGATCAAAAAGGGGGCCGGGAAAAAAGACTGGCCCCGAAAAGAGGGCCCACAGCCCATTTCCGGCTTGAAACCGGTCACGACGTCTTGAAAAACCCCCCGGCACCGCTTTTAACCCTTACCAACGCCCCGGCCCCCCTTTGGAAATTTTTGGAATTTTAAAAAGGCCCAAAGCCAGAGCGCATCTCTTTGATGCGCCGCCCTCAAAGTGACATTAAATCCCTCCCCGGGGAACTGAGCAGGATAAAAAAGGGGGCAGTCTTATTTTTGGATAGAAAGACAGAAAATGGCCCAAACTTTGCACAAAAAAAAAAAAAGAGAAGCTTTTGTAGGAAAGGGACAAGGGGGGACCAAATACGGAAGGAGGATTATCCGAGATAAAATTAGGCGAAAGGGAAATTTTAAAATGCCCATTAAAAAATGTCCATTTCCAAGCCCGCCCCAAAGGCAAATTGGAGAGGAAATGTAAGGGGTTGGGAAACATGCCCAAAAGGAGGGGAAAGAGCGAGATTACCAAGAGGGATGAGGGAAAATTTGGGAAAATTTCCCCGGTAGGAGCCCAAAGGGTCGACGAAAAAGGATGGCAGAATATGTGGGAAAGATGGGAAACCCCGTGAGGAGACTGGAAATGTGGTGGCAGGAAAAAGAAGTTTGGGAGAGGCTTTCTTTAATGTCGCCCCAACGCTGATTTGGGCAACGGAAAACGAAAAAATAATGATAAAGGGAACAAAAAGGGTGGTACGGTATGGGACAAAAATAAACCCCCCGGTCCACATAACTCTTCTAAAGGGGGGTGACGAAAAACGTCGACTTTGCAAGGGACAATAAATGTCTTTTTTGTCCCCCTTAAAAACCCAAAGATTTCCTCAAAACTACGGGAAAAGGGAAACATCAAGACTAAAAAAACCTTTTTAAAACAGAGCTGGGCTTTATATTTGGATTGGGGGTAGGCTTTTTGAATTGTAAATGGTTTTATTTTTTTTTATTTTTTGCTTTCCCAAATTTAAACAATAGGCCTACGGTGAAAAATTTCCCAAACAAAATGCATCTGCAATCAGGGCTCAAAAATTGGGACGGCAGCCCTTTGCCTCCCCAAAAAAAAAATATCGGGCTCCCTTTTTTCTGAATTCCAGGCATCCCGTTAGGCTGCCTGGAATTTCACTAAAAATTTTAAAAGCAAAAAAAGATTGATGCTCCAAAAATGGGAAAATTACGTAAGTAGGCATTAATCTCACAACGTTAGTTATTTAGTTAGTTATTTAAAGTTATTGGGGTTTTAAAGGGGGCACACAACACAAAGGTTTATTTTTCCCGTATTCTTTTTTTAGAGTGATGTGCTTTTTTTTAAATTTCTATATACAGTTTTGTTGATTTTCAGATTTTTTAAAAACTTGGTAATATTCTCAGATTCAACAGTTTAAAATTTTCTTTTAATTTTTTAATTTAAAAGGTTTTATTTTAAAAAATCTTCCTCTAGTCCAGTGTTGACAAAACGTTGTCAAATAAAATTTTTAAAAAATTAAAAAATGAAAGGGTTTATCTAGAAAATGTGGGGAATTTGAAGATAAATTTTTTTTTATATAGCGGTAGGAAGGGGAAGCAAAAGCCCCCGGGAAAAAGGGCAAAAAATGTACAGGTACCAAAAGTAAGCTACGAAAACAGAGTTGGGAAGGGTTCCAGAAACTTTGGGAAGGTAATAATTCTTGGCTGCGGTCAGGAGAAAAAAAATCTAATTTTTTGTCGTGTATGTAAAAACAGTGCTTTTGGGGAAAAAAAACCTCCCTTCCGAAATAGTTCCGTAACAAAAAATAGAAAGCCAGTAAAAAGCCGCCGAAAACAAATGTCACATCACTTGATTTGGCTGCAAAGAAAATTTAAAAAGAAACCTAAAGGTGAGGATATTTCTTCCCTTTTCTCACAAAAAAATTGAAAATGGCCCAAAATTTGACCGCCTAACTAAGCTATTTCGTTTTTCCCGCACGGTCTTATGAAATAATGATAGGCCCGTTCACGGATTTTAAAAAAAAAATTGGGCAAACTAAATTCTTAACAGGGCTCCCAAAACTTTAAGACAGTACCCCGGAGGGTTTGCTGTCTTAAATTCCAAATTTCGAGCACTGTCGAATGTTTTAATATGTAACCTACATACAATAAAATTCATTGGGACGTTTCGGACGGGCCCCCGGAAAAAAAAGTAGGCCTCATCAAAATTCCCAAATTTTTTTTAAAAATTTAAAAAATTAGTAGGGAATGTGCGGGTAGTGGTTTTTGAACTCGGGTCGGGCTCGGGTGGGGTAATTGAAAGAAACCCGGGGGCCCTCGGGTAATTGAAGTACCCTGGGGTCGGGCTGGGGTAGTAAAATTTTTTTTATTTGTAAATTCATAAAAAAAAAAAAAAATAAAAAACCCATTTTTGCTTTGGGTTTTTGCAGTACCCAAATCTGGGCTGTATTGACACGAAGAACATAAAAATGGGCGTTTAGGGAATTTTTTGCTTGATAGGCCTAGGCCTAGGCCTAGTACAGTAAAAAAACCCCCACTATTACGTTTTTCCGCATAAACTTTCGTTATTCTGGGAAATAAATCGTAACGATCGTTTTCTAATTTTTCCCGATACAAAACCCCAAAAAAACCGTTTGCGATCGCGTTTTTTTCTTTTCCCCGGCCGACGAAATCAAATCATGCTTTTGAAACAGCCTGCATCTAAACGAAACCGCGCGTTTGCACCAGCCTTTCGGTCGACCCCGCCCAACGCTCTGCTGCGCGCAACGTTCGAAACTGGGAGGGGGACTTTTTTCTAGGCCTGCCGCCTAGGCTTTAAACCGGATTTTTATTAGTTTTGGGTTTTTTTTTTCCCCATTCCCTACGTCCCGTAATATTCAATTTGCTTTTCCCGGGGTTATTAGCGTTGAAAAACCCAAAGGAGAGTAAGAGGGTCATAGGGCCTATTACTTTTTAGGGGGGGACAGCGCCGGAAAAGACCCAAAGGACACAGCATCATAGCATAGCCGCGCCCACGTCGTAGCGATTGGTCCGCTCCGCGTACTTTTTCGTTTGGCGGGTGAGCGGGGGGTTTTTAAAAAGGAGCAGATGGCGTTTTCTTTATTACTTTCCCGACCGATTTTTTCGGGTGGGAATTGAGGGGCCCAAAACCCGAGGTGGGGGTAATTTACCTCCCCCCCAAAATTACCCTTTTTTCGGGTACCCCACACCCCTAAAAATTAGCATTCTAAATCCCTACCCTCCCTTTGCAGTGAAAAAAAAATAAAATGCTACCTAAATATTCACAGTTAATGATTTTTGGGAATGACTAAAACCCATAGTACAGGACGGAAAAAAAAATTTTAAATGGGGCCGGTCGTAATTTAAATAGGTATTGTTGGTATGGAAACCCTTTTTAAAAAGAAAAGAAAAGAAAACCCAAACATTTTTGCTTATTCTACCATAAAGGATCAGTGATTGTGGGCCCCTAGATCTAAAAAAAAAACTGTTTTTCTTCCCCATCTCAACGCAAAAATTTTTCAGGGGGGACTGAGAAGAAGAAGGTCTTGTCTAGAACCCTGCGTCGAGTTTAAGTGCCCAACCAATCAAGAGGCTCAGCTGAGGAGTAGAGTTACCACGACGGGGGTAACCTCGTGAGACCCAGGGTGGGGCCGAGGAATTGGGGAATTTTAATTTTCTTCTTGTGTCTAAGCGGCCCCTTGACGATAACAGCTCATCACCCCCTAAAATGAAAAAAAAAACATTAAAATTTACCACCCGTGGTATAGGCCCCTTGTAAATAGGGATGACACTACATATGAGCCCGGCGCCCCAAAACACTTTTTTTAAAAAACTCATTTTCCCAGAATAGGGAAAATGGGCCTACATCCCAGTAGGGGCCGGTTTTGGGTAAAAAAGGACAATTGAAGCCAATAAAAAGCAATTTAATGCATTTCTATAAAAGCTACCGTACCTTGACGGCCCTTTCGTATTTTTAGGGCTGTGGGGAACGGAGATTTTTCATTTGAGTAAAGTTTAAAAATCAGTAAAATTTTTCCAATTTTCAATTTTTAAACCCAAAAGGGCATAGTCTACTTAAAAACTAGCCCCTTGGGGTTTTGGCCTACCCTCAAAAAACATTGTTTAAACTCTCTAGTGATAGGGCCTAGGACCGGGATTTTTTGTTGGTTAGGCTGTGGGCCTAATAGGCCTGTAACAAAATTTGCTCTAGCTCTTCAAAAAAAGAAGTTGGGTGCAAAAAACCGTATAAAAAGCTGAAATTTTAAAACCCAAATGTTCTCAAAAACCTTATTAAAATACGTGCAAAATTACCCGAAATCACTTTAGCGGAAAAGGGGTTTTAAAAAAAGGCAAACGGGTAAAAATTCCCCAAAAAAAAGGGGAAGTTTTTTTTAAATCATTAAGGAATACTGGAAGCTAATCGTTGGACAAAAACCCGAACCAAACCTTGTTTTTTCACCCACTTTTTTTTAAAATCCCCTAAAAAGTAATAAAAAGGGAAAAACCAACAAATTTTTAAATTTTTTATAGTCTTTTAAACCTAAAAAGACCCCGAAATTTTTTTTTAAACCATTTTGCATTTTTTCCAAACTCATTCTTTTTGACGAAAAATGTTTGAATTATCTAAAACTTATCCAGCAATAGTATCTATGTGGGCCCGCTTCGATAAAAAAAATTTAAGCCTTGAAAAAAAGTTTTTTAAAAAAATTGGTTTTTATGCTGAAGCCCCGTATGCCTTTTTTTGTCCACTTTTCCCCCAAAAAAAAAATAAACCCGCTAAATTTTAATGTTGAAAAATTATATCCCCCGCCAACTGTTTATATGTTTTAAAATCCAAAAAATCCAAAACCCCTTTACATTAGACATTTGTAAGAATTTTCATAGAACCTGTTCAAAAAAAAAGGGGCCCCACAAAAAAATCACAAAATATCACTTTTACTCGGTTTTTTACATAAAAAATCAGCATCACCTGACAACATCAAATTTTATACACTCTCTCAATAATTCATTTAAAATTTTTAATAGGCCCAATAAAAACTAAAAAGGCAAATAAAGGGTTAAAGGTTTACTTTAATGATTTTTGGTTTCTTTAGTGGGAAAGTCGTACGAACACTCGCAAAACACTTTAGTTTTTTTTTGGTTTTAAAGCCGTGGAACCAAATGCCCCAATGTAATAGGCCTAGGGAAAAAAAAAAAAGTTAAAGAACATTTACTTTATTTGGATGATTTTTTTTGAATCCCCTTTTAAAGACCGCTTTCCCCTTTGATTTGGTCCCTCATTAGTGAAAATAAGTTTGTCTTGAAAAAATTGGGAAAACCCTTGTAACAGTCTCCCAAAGACATCGATCTGTCAACCAGTCCAAATTTTGATGCGGGGGCATTTATTTTAATCAGTGTACAAAAACTTTTTTTACAAGTGCCCGAAAAAAAATTTCAACTTTTTTCCCTTACACAAGGTCCCTCGTGATTCCGGATAAAAGGGCCTTTGGGTGAGAAATGAAACACAAAAAAAGGTTTTGGAAAACTTTTCTGAATTTTTGGAAATTTTAAAAGGCAAAAGGGCGGCATGCCCTTTGATATTTTCAGTTGGGCAACTTTCCCGCTTTATTTAAAAAAATTTAATGTACATATTTTAAAAAAATTTTGGAGCTGTATTATTTTTTTCCCTTTTCTATCGGTTTTTCGCAAGAATCCCAAAAAAAGTCGCGGCCCTTGGGCATGTTTTTTTTAAATGGCTTGCTTTTTTTCGGATTTCACGTTTTCCCTTTGTATTTTTGGGTAACAGTCTCGATGATCCCCGGGGTTTACAGGAAGGGGATCGCCCTTTAAATAAAATTTGTTTTTCTTTTTTTGAAACACCTCTTTGTTTAAAGCGGTTGCAAAACAGCTCTCTGACTCGAACCCGGATTCATGTCGGGCAAGTGAAAACGTACGCCCTCCTTTAAATTTATCCCCTTTTATCTCGCCACAAAAGAAGAGTTGATATTCCAAACCAAATTTAAATGATTTATTCCTTTTTTTTTTTTTGCAAAGGGGTTTTTTGATTTTAGTTGGGACATTGTACGTAGTGCCTTCTTCAGATAAGCGTTTTTTTCTCTTTTACGTTTGGAGGTCTATATAAAAAGTTATACATTTTTGGTGAAATTTGGATGGGAAACTATCAACTGTTTCTTTTTCGGTATTTTAAACTTTAATAGCCCCACGTCCTGCCTATTTTTCAAACCATTTTATAAGTGTAACAAAACCTTTTTTAGTCCCGGGAAATTTTTTTTACATTTTGTGGGAAATTAAGGGGGCTTCCTTTGCTATTTAAAAATCCCCACACGGTATTCGTACAATTTGATTTGAATATTCTTTTTGCCCAAAAGATTGCAAATCTTCCTTTTTCACCTATTTTAATAAATGTGCGGTTGTGTGAGTTTTTGTGTTTTAAAAATATAATTTAATTAGTGTATATTATTATAATTGCGTCAGTTTCCACCCATTCCAGGGTTTTTTTGTACGATTTTGAATGGGTTTTTCATTACAAGAAAAAAAGTAAAACAACAGGCAACCATTCGTAAAACTCAAAAAAACTTTCCCCCAAAAAATTTGTTTAAATTTAAAACAATAAAACTGGGACCGAGTTATAAAATTTACTACCCAAAATGTCCCGTTTGAAATACCTAAAAGGCTGGGAATTTAAATTAATTAAAAACCTTTGTAAAAACTTTGCACCCTTAAACCAAATTCATTTTTGTATTAATAACAAAAATCAAAAAATTGAGTTTGAGTTTTAGGTAAAGATCATTTGGGGTTTTAAATATGTTTGGGGCCGATAACTTTGATAACACGAAGGGGGAAAACCCGGGAAAGGAAAGATATAAAAAAAATTTTTTCAGGGAGGGGCCGATTAAAAAAGGTAAACAAAAATTTTTTATGCTTTTTTTATTGGGGGACCGGGGAGTAAAGATCTGTGAACACAGAAGAGATGAGCAATCCCTAACGTAGGTGGGTCGTAAGTCGCGTTTAATTTTTTTTGCGTTTTTGGGCGTATATTTTTAAACCAAACGGGTAAGGAGCTGAAAAAAACTGGGCCCAAATTTTAAAAAATTTTTGGGAAAAAAATTTTTGTGTTTTGAAATACATATTGTGGGTGTTATGTTATTAACAATGTTATACCATTAAAAACCACAATTTAAAATGAATATTTTAAAAATATTTTAGCACACAGCCCATTTAAAAAAAAACACAGAAAAGCCCCTAAAAAAATTTTTAAAAATTAGGGGCCCACCAATTTAATTTTTATACTTTATAGGCCTAATTATATTTAATTTAAAAAAGGGAAAGTGTTAAAATTTGCATAATTTTACCCTTTAAAGTTTCCCTATACATAAGGAAAAAGGGGGGATCATTCCAGCTTTTAAAACCCCCATGGAGTAATCCAAAAAAACAAAGGGTACAACATCACATCTGAGGTTATATATTTTTTTTTAAAAAAAGAAAAATTTGAAATGAGTAGTTTGGTTTTAAAATAACTTAACCTATTATGTAATGTAGGGTGAAAAAATAAAATTTCCCAAATTTTTTTTCCCTTTTTAATTATGACCTATTTTATTTTTTGGAAAACTATAATAAAAAATATTTAATAATAAGATTTAATTTCATTGGGGGACTTTTTACTTACGTCCGGGCCACAATGGAATATTGTTTATTGTATATAAAAAATTCTAAAGAAAAATTGGAAAAAAAGTGAACTAAGATATAATTTTCTTTTTTTTTCGTTTTTTTCCCATTTTTTTTTTTTTTTTTTCCTTTTTCCCCTAAAATGATTTCGAATACTTTTTTCCCCAAAATTTGGGGGGGCCTAAAAAGGGTTTTGGGTTTTAAAAAAAGCGTGTTTTACGGTTTTTGCCCTAAAAGTGAAAATTTCAATATTGGTTGTCCCCATAAATCATTGAAGTTGACCATTATAAGCCTTTTTAAACCTTTTTTGAAAAGGGTTTTAACAAATTTAATGAATTTTTAGAGAGGTTTTTAAAATTTTGTGTAATCATGTGATGCTGATTTTCTATGTTAAGAACGAGTAAAAAGTATATTTTGTGAATTACTTTGTAGGGTTCCCTTTTTTTTTGAAAAAGGTTCTATGATATATAGCTAGTTTAAAGCCCGATGTAAAATAAATTGTATTTGTTTTAGTTTTCTAAATATGTTCTTTTTGGTGTTCAAATTTGTTTGGGAAAAAGGGCCAAAAAGGCTGGTTTAGTTTAGATTGGAGAAGGGTTACAGGTTTGGGAAAAACATAGAGAACATAAAGCCCAGCCTGAAGGGCTGGGGGGGACAAAACTTTTTTACCTGCTGATGACAAAAATGTACTAATTTAAAGTTGTTACCCTTTAAACCCCACGCGTTTTTGTCCCCTTTTGGGATTTCAGGGGGGTTGGGGGCCACAAAATCAGCTAACTACATGCAACCAAAAATCAAAAACACATAAAACCCAAATGTGGGGGGGGCCACGCAAGAAGTAAATTTTTTGGTATATAAGTTTTTAACTTCAAATTTTTTGCTATGTTTTTATTTTTTGGGGGGAAAAATGGGCAATAAAGCAAAGCGGGTTTGAGCATACAATCAATGTTCTAAAAAAAAGTTTTTCAAGGCTTTAATTTTTTTTATCGAAGGGAGACACATGATGGGCTCTATTGTGGGTAAGGTTTTTGATAATTCTAATATTTCGTCTTTAAGAAAGAGATTGAAAAATTTCGAAACGGTTTAAAAAAAACATTTTGGGGGCTAATTTTTTGTGTAAAAAAAGACTATATAAAAAATTTTTAAAATTTTTTGGGGCTTTGCCTTTTTTTACGTTTATGGATATTAAAAGTAGTGTTAAAAAAAAAGGTTGTCAGTTTTGTCCAGACGTATAGCTTTCCCGCTATTCCTTAATGGGTGTTTCAAAACTTTTTTTTTTTTTTTCCCCCCTTTTTTAGAAGTTTCCCTTTTTCCATTTTTTTTAAAACCCTTTTTTTCTAAAAATGATTTTGGATAAATTTTTCCAGTAGTTTAATCCCGGGTGTTTAGAAAAACTTTGGGTTAAAATTTTTACCTTTTTTATTTCGGGTTTTTGCACCTAAAAGTGAAATTTCAATATTTTTTTCTCCTCTATAATAGAGGAGTTCAAGAATCAATAGCCTAGAATAGAGAACCTCGTTCACTCACCACGGTCAACCCGAGAGGACGCTGAGAAGAAGAAGTCTCGACGAGACTATCGCAACGAGTTCTTGCAACGATCAAACAAGTGAAGATCTCAGACGATCGAGTGATTGAGACTGTGTAGGCTTCGTGAGACCCAGGGTAGGCCTAGACTAACCAGTCCTAAGCTAAGAGGTGTAGAAACATGATATGCACAGACACAAAACACAATTTTTCCTCACAGTTTTTACTTATTGAATGTTTTAAATGTTCGTTTAGTCTCAATAAACAAACACTGCGCAGTAAAGTAAATAAATCACAACTACTCTTGACCTAGGTATATAATATATTATATTAATCATTGCCTAGGCCTAATTGACTTCAAAATTTCAATACGGTAGGCGTACCTCATGTTCAACTATAATTTTATAACTCTAAAAGTGTGTAAAATTTTGTGTGTAAAAGTGATGAAAAATTGATTTAGTTACGTGTAAGCTACAGTATTTACATTTAGTTGGCATAGGCCTATGCCTAGGTGAAAAGACTATTATTTTCCAATATTTATCTTGTTTACCAAGGCCATATCATTCCTTACACAAGATGATAACTCACGCAAGGAACAATCTTCATTCTGTAACAAAAGAAACACAGAAAGAGCTAGATCAACGACTACTTACTTGTACTGCAGTAGACAGCACGGTGAAGAGTGTTTGTATTTATTAATATAGTGTCTTGACTGTCATTATTAGGCCTATTTATTAGTCCATTTATTAGTAAAAAAAAAGCGTAGGCTATAATTATTTTCAATATCGATATGCACAGGTATTGAAATTCTGTTGATGAATTGCAATGCCTTATTTCTGGAAATTGTAAATAGTAAATAAAATAAATAAATAAATTGTATTAAGAGTCTACCCACTCAGTTATAACTGATTTTCAGTGGGGGACAGTAAATCAAAGCGACCAAGCCAACCCTGTAGGCCCCGACGCAATCCACGAGTGAGCGATAACCAACCAAAGATCAATATTTTTAATGGGAAATATAGCAACCAGTGGTATGGACAATGCAAACGCCCGCGGATCAACGCCAGAATCAACAAGGCCGATTCAGAACAACTCTGAATTTAGAGTCTACCCACTCAGTTATATAACTGATTTTCAGTGGGGAACAGTAAATCAAAGCTGCTTCGTTGCTAGGACGGCTCCAAAGTCACCGTTTACAAACTCCTAAGACAAAAACTGATGTAGGCCAACTTAAGTCCAAATCAGAAGTTAAAAAACTTCTTACTTTGGCGGGAATTGAACCCTGGACCTTCTGCATTGGAAGCAGATATGCTAACCACAAGACTAACGCGCACAAATTATATTATAAGTTGTGTGTGTAGGTAGTGTTTCTTATTGGAAAAACATGTAGGTAATATTTTATAATTAACTTCAAAACAAATCTTTACTTGAGGTTCTAGCTCTAACTATTTGCACAGAGCTTGCAATAAGCTTTCCGGGCTTGGAGTTGACTGGATAATAGGCTAAATATTGTCTTTGTGAACCAGACTGAAAATATAAATAGATATATATATATATCAATATGCTAACCTACCTACATACCATGTACTTAGGCCCTACTCGATTATAGGGCGCCATCAAGTTATGGCCGCAGCCTTATTTTGGCCAGTCAAACAAGAGATAAAAATATTATTGAAAAATGGCTTCACATAATGGCCGCCCCCCACTTTTCGAACTTCATAATTTTATATAGGCGCTAGTCTATACACCATACCTTCCTGAGTCATATACAACTAACTACTACGCACATAATTTCAGTACAATGGATTTGTAATTTTTTATTTTATCCTTTGTCAATACAAACAAAATTATTAAGTCCTGTAGACTCCTAGGCCTACATTAAATAAACTACGGTAGACCTAGGCCTACTAACCTCTTCGCCTTGATCATCAACTGTTGTTACCTCCAGCTCTGCGTTGGGTCGGCATTGAGGATCAGCCTCTCCATCGTCTTCTCTCCTCCCACCACATTCCAGTCTCCTCCTTGATCCACATCTTTCCTAACAAAGACACAAATAACTCGTGTGATTAATCTATACATAGGCCTACCTAACCCATCTAATCTTGTAGAAGGCCAACGCATATCCTAGGCCTAGGGATGTAAAAATAGTGTGTGCTAAGCATGAAGGTAGAATGGTACCCAAGATCCAGAATCAATTGATGGGTAGACAATACATTTTTTTAGGGATGCACACGGATCGATGACTTTAGATACGTACGTGTATAGCATTTTCAAGCGTCATTTTATAGGGTTTTGTAGCATCTATTTTTTGGCCACTTTCAAAATCTTGTGTAGGCCCCTCGGAAGTTTTTTCATAGGCCTAGACCAATTTTTATTTAAAAATAAGTGTTGTGTGTTGTGTTGTTGTTGTTGTGTTGTTGTGTGTTGTTGTGTGTGTGTTGTTGTGTTGTGTTGTTGTTGTTGTGTGTTGACAACTGTTTTAACTGAAAAAATAGCGCTCTTTAGCATCTATTCACAAAACGCTATTTTCACGTATCTCTATCGATGACGATCGACAATCAATATTGGATAAAATCTCGATAATTGATAATCAAAATATCAATAAATGGTTGAATGGTTGGGCACAGATACAAGGTGTCTTACTTGAGATTTATGTTTGGGAGCAAACTTAGCCAATAGCGGGAGGCAAAAACAAAGACAACACAGACAGGACGAGGCAGCAAGTGGCATGAGATTGTATTGTTATGAATTTTATTTACCACATTTGAGATTCCATCTATGTCGAAACGGGCTTGAATTTTTTATTGATAACATCGATAATATCGATTTACAATTAAATTTCACATCCAGTATCTGCATAAACACTCATAAAATACTAGGGAAACGCCAAAGTCGTTGTTAAACGAGTGAGCGAGCCATGTGTTAAGTAGGTACCCCGTAACATTCCTTTTCTTCCCCCTACCTTAGGCCTCCCTAGCCTATCATAGACTAGAATGGCGCATTATGGCCTTACAGTTGACGTGCCCATATGCAAACTAAACTTAAAAACCTTATTATTTATACCAATATAATTATCAAACTTAAATGCAAATGTTCCCGGGTACTCAACACATG
Source organism: Sweltsa coloradensis (assembly GCA_024449915.1). Classification (NCBI taxonomy): domain Eukaryota; kingdom Metazoa; phylum Arthropoda; class Insecta; order Plecoptera; family Chloroperlidae; genus Sweltsa; species Sweltsa coloradensis. Next base: position 16,717 of record JAMZAV010006175.1, read on the forward strand.
ACTCGCTCACTCGTTTAACGACTTTGGCGTTTCCCTAGTCTAGTTGGCTAAGGCGCCGTTATACCCAGAATGTGGGAGACCTGGGTTCATTTCTGGATTGTATTTTAAAAATTATTAAACAGGTTTTGAAATGCACATGGGCCCTAACGCAGTGTAGGCCTAGTCCATCATCTGTGACAATAGGCCTACTATGGAAAACATAGCCAGTACGCAATACGTGTAAAGATTGCAAGGTTTACTCAATCTCCAAGCAAAATTTGGGGGTACCTTGAGCGTGCCAGATTCGATAAACCTTGGGCACGGCATTTCACAGCCAGGCAAATAACAAACAAAAATTATTTTGTGAAAAACAAAACCTGTTTGAACTTCACTTGAGAGACCTTGACAATCATTTAACTGACCTTCACATTACCTTAGAAGGCACTATTTTTTAATTGTTGATATTTGCATATGTTTAGTAACTAGAGCACCGCCTGCTTCGAGCAGGAGGTGAACTAGAGACAACAGTCCGACATCAAGGATACTATTCTACACTTCGTTGGGGTCCGACATCTTGTAGCAGAAGAAAATAGTCACCAATATACAATACAGATAATATTATTTAATTACGTAAATCAGTGTTATTAATATTATTTAATGTAAGGTATTATTCAGTTATGTTATAAGCGAGCTATTTCACTAATATAGCGATTGAACCATCAGTCCATTTCACCAGAGCGAACAAAACCATTGTCGTTAAAATAATTTCTACACATTAGCAGCCTATTTTTCAATTTATTATTTCTTGCCTTCTTCTTCTCTTTGCCCATCCTAATGAAAACATAAGACGTAAATCTAGCAGGTGGTAGGCCTAGGCCTATTTGAACTCGCATTGTGCCGCGGTCCTAGCCTAGGCCTAGCCCCTACTTCACATTGACCGAGGATCGAACTCCTATGACTTGACGTAAGGAGTTGGTTATGCAATATTAGCTTTCTGTTAATCGTTCTTTTAAGATTAGATGTTGCCTCAAATCGCGTTTTAGGCCACGGCCACCAAATACAACACAACCCCAAAAATTTTGGCGAATTTGGCTCCGGCGGCTGGGGCTTTGCCCCAGACCCCGGTTTACCCACGCCACCTCGTTGCGAGTGGATATATTACGTTTTGCGAGTATACTTCTCGTGGATTTGTCGAGGGATGTCAGATGCACCCTTACTATCTCGTCTTCTATCCAGCGGATATCAATTTGGCAATGACATTCAATTAATATGCTAGACTCTCAGTGTGGCGGTGGATCAGGTGCCAATTAGAAGCCATCATGAAAGGGGAAAAACAGCCGTCTAAAAGTACGTAAATTTGTGGATATTTACATACAGACGGCGTTGCTCGCCCATCCGCTCAACAACAAACACAACTCCACAGCCACGTAAATCGGCAGATTAGTTGATTAACTGAAGTACGTACCTATGTGGCAGTGAAATGATTTTTCCACTTCATGATGGCTTCTAATAGGCACGCTAGCGCTCAGGGTGTTAGCAGAGTCGATAAAGAAGTTTCCCCGTTGGGGAGGTCCTCCAACTCCCTATACCGCCCTGGGTTAAAAAAAAAGTCGGTTTTTGGCGTTGGGAATCTAACGTTCCGCGCGACTCTGTGTGACGATTGATGGAACTACTCAAAAAAAGTACGTCACTTTTCTACTAGTAGTAACAGTCGATGACGACAAATGGCGGAAACGTCAAAATATTAAATACGATCGAATGTTGGCGAATGTTTTGGCATAAAGCAAACTCTCTTTATTAATGAGGATATTTCTGATGGAGTAGACCTAAGCTTAGGAGCTAGGCCGACAATATGTATTGTTCAAGATTTCGATTTGAGTGCCAAAGGCGTACTTACGTCTGAAAACTGTATTGTGGCCTTGGGCCTAGGCTACACTTACGTCCGTTAGGCTTGAATAAGGCATATATAAAATTATTTTGCACGAAAATGTCAGTGACGCCTGCGCAACACTTGATAGTACAATAATAATTCAAAAGTAAATCGTTAAATTAAAAGACTAGGGCCCAGGGCTAATATGTTTGAAATAAAATTGAAGTTTGACGTTTCGTCTGTTGTTTGTTGATTTCAGCGTCACTGCATGTTTAGGTTTTAGAATTTTGAATCTATTTTCCCTCCCTTCCATATCCTTACGCCGCACTGCAAATATAACTGCAGTACAAACCAGTCCGACAACTACGTCATTAATATCATGTGACTTGGTTCATGATCGCGTCATTCGCCCTAGGCAGGCGCCCCATTCACTGCCGAGCTACAGTGGTGTGTAGACCACATCTGTGTGTTATAAGTTTAAAATTATATTAGTGGAAAAGTCAAGACAACGGAACCAACCAAGCCGAGCTGTGCTGTGCCTTGACCAACAAGTGACTTTCAGGTGAGTGCGGCTTCCTAAACAACAACATTCATTCCTAAACTCTACTGCTCCTAACGCCAACCTCCGGCGACAATTAATTTACAATTTTTACTTTCGTATTATGTCTCCCTGCATAGACATAGTTCTGGTCCTCCGTAGGCCCGATCAGGTTCGTTAGTCTAGCATTTTGATTTAGGTTTGTTAATTTTTTGTCTTGATTCTATTCCACTCTTTTTTGATAGGCGATCTAGCGCCAGGGCTATCGCTTTTGTTTTGTATTTAGTGTCCTACGTAAGTTGTCCTGTCACTTTTAACTATGGCCGAGAAAGCACTCAAAACTAAACTTGAAAATAAATTAGCCAGTCTCGATGTACGTAAACAACGAGAATTCCGTAAGCTTCAAACGCTCTTTGACCTAACTAAGGAAATACCAGGAAACGCAGCCAAAGTAACAACCTTCAAAGTGAGATTTGAACACATCGATAACATTTCCGAAGAATTCACCAAATCCACGCAGAAATCATTGAAACTCAATTACTTCTTGATTCTGAGACTGTTGTTGACCGAAAGTCTTAGAATCATTCGACGATATTTATTATGAGGTAAAGGCATTTGCAGAGTCACTTAAGACTACGGAAACTGCAACATCAGCTAGGGATGCCAGGCACACCCTCGTTTACCCAAAATAAATATTCCTACGTTGATGGCAGCTATCAACATTGGGTGTCATTTTACGATACTTATCGCTGCTTAATCCATGACAATGAGTCACTTCGAACATAGAGCGATTCCAATACCTTATCACGTTAGTAAGCGGACCGGCTACAAGCATTGTATTGAGTCTGCCTATTACAGATGCTAATTACGTAATTGTTTGGCAAGCTCTAATAGAGAAATACCACAACAAACGAGTCCTTGCCACTAAATATCTAGACAAAATGTTTGAGTTTAAAGCACTCACGTCTGAGTCTTTATCGGACTAAACTCATTTCTAGAAACTTTTCAGAGTGCGTCGTAGCCCTTCGTCACCTAAACATTCCTGACTTAGGTGACTTTGTATTATTATACATAGCATTACACAACTTGGACCGACCAACTCGGAAGCTGTTTGAAATGCAATTGCAATTGACGGACATACCAAGTTATGACAGTTTGATGAAGTTTATTCAAGGTCATTTTAAAGTCCTTGAACTATGTAACATTGACAAGACTTCCTACAAGTCTCCATCTGTGAAGCCTACGCAATCTAGCCGGCCATCACATTCATTTGATAATAAAGTTGTTCACGGTCGTTCATTCGTGGCGGCTGTTCAACCCACTACCAAATCTTGCCCGTGCTGCAAGCAACAACATTCTATCTATAAATGTCCTGAGTTTTTAGCTCTTGATCCCAGTCGACGCCACGATCGAGTGCGATCTTTACGTTTATGTTCAATTGCTTAAAAAACACGCACATGATAACGCAATGTCCTTCAAACACGTCGTGTTTACAATGCAACTATCGTCATAACACGCTACTGCATTCTAGTAGCCAAACACCACGTGACCCCAAATGTTGTATCACCTTCAAGTTCTGACACAGGGAGGTCATCAACCTCGACGAGTACATCGTGCCATGCCCTCGCCACTCCGGTAGCCTCCACCCTGTGTTGTTAGGTACAGCTGTTGTTCACTGCAAGGACAATTTTGGTTCTTACCAAACCGGTAAGAGTTCTAATTGATTCAGGAGCTCAGTCGTCGTTCACACCTCAAGTTGTGCTAAACGTCTTGGGCTGCCTGTTTCCTCGCTCACCCAGTAACATTGCTGGTCTAAGTCAGACATGTGTCCAAACCACGGGAGTTGTCAGTTGTACAATCAAGCCTAGAGATTCGGATCATCCTAGGTTGAGACAGATGCTATCGTTTTGTCTACCATTACCTCGAACATGCCTGTTATTCACGTTCCTCTTTCTTCCTGCGCCCAATTTAAACATTAATTTTGGCTGATCCACAATTCAATCTTCCGGACCTATTGATTTTCTTCTTGGGGCCCACTTATATCCGGAGGTTTTCATTGGTCCCAAGGTTAGTGGGATCCTTCAGCCCTTCTTAGTATTTACGGCTGGGTCATCATGGGTAGGATGGACTCTCCATCGAGATCGCCTTCCACTGTCACCACGTTGCTAGCCTCAGTTGATTCTTCACTTGAGTTCAACATGAGGAGGTTGTGGGAAGTTGAAGAACCCCACAAGCCAAGATAGCGTTTTACCCTGCTGACATTATTGTGAAGAGTTGTTTACTAAATGTCATTATCGTGATAACACTGGACGGTATGTGGTTCCCTTGCCGTTTAAAGAAGATGCACCTACACTAGGCGATTCCTATCCACGGGCACTCTCTCGCTTCCAGCAACTTGAACGTCGTCTTACTCGACAACCTGAACTTCAGAAACCTTATGCAGAGTTCATGCGGGAGTATGAAGATCTGGGACACATGGAAGAGGTGTCCTCTTCTTCTAATTCGTCGCAGTTTGTTATTCCTCATCATCCCGTTCTCAAGTTGTCAAGTTCTACCACTAAGCTACGTGTTGTATTTGACGCATCTGCTAAAGCTTCATGCAACAGATCGCTCAACGATATCCTCCATACAGGACCAAAGCTTCAAGCCGATATAACAGATGTATTCTCAAATTCCGAATGCACCCGGTTGTATTCTCGGCTGACATTTGCAAGATGTATCGGCAAATCTTTGTTTTACCAGAGCACAGGCTGTTCCAACATATTTTATGGAGGAGTTCATCTGACTCCCTCATAAAGCGTTTCGAATTGAAAACCGTTACCTACGGAGTCTCATCTGCCCTTGGTTGGCTATAAGAACACTTCATCAGCTAGCTCGAGATGAAGGTGCAAGTATCCGGATGCAGCAAAGATCCTTCAAGAGGACATCTTTGTTGATGATTTATTGACTGGAGCAGATTCAATTGAAGAGGCGCTCTTCCTTAAAAATCAACTTATTGATCTCCTCAAGCCAGGCGGTTTCCAACTGCGGAAATGGAGCAGCAACTGCCCGGAAATTCTTGATGATGTCCCACTGATAGACAGGGAGGTTATCTTGCATTGACTTCTCCTGACGATTCATTTGTGAAAATTTAGGCATCCACTGGGATGCACAGGCGGACGCTTTTTCATACAACGTTTCTATGAAAAATGAGGTTCACACCAAGGAGCATTACTGTCCGTACTCGCACGCATCTATGACCACTGGGTTGGGTCACACCAGCAGTCTTCACTGCCAAATGCATTATCCAAAAATTGTGGTCCCTTGGGCTGGGTTTGGGGACGATCCTATACCTCAAGCGATTCACGACCAGTGGATGGTTTTTGAAAAACACAACTCGACGAATTAGCAAAACTAAGAATCGAACGTTTCATATTTTCGTTCCACGAACGTTTAAAAACCAACCTAGTTGGATTTTGCGATGCCTCGGAACAAGGGTTTCTCTGCAGTGATCTACCTTCACCAGGCCTCCAAAAATGCGGTCGCCAGGTCGCCACTGGCGACTAAAAATTTGACCCTGGCGACCCTTATAATGTAGCACAATATGGGCCTGTATACGGATATTTCCAAAAAAATCAGATTCAAATTTTCCCGCTCGCTATCGACATAGTATTTCCAGCGGCAAGGCAGCTAGGGCGTGGCTTCGTAGTCGACCCGCCCTCGCCGATCCCCCACCCGCTCACCCAAGCCACACGCTGCACCAATCAAAAGTGTGACTACAGCCCAAGATCACCCCGTTCGTTATTTAGTTCGATCGATCGATTCCAAGCCTGCTTCGACTCGTCGAGTTTACAATCGTTTCCATCACGGCATCAGTCAATGTGCCTAGTGGCCTAGTTTAAACTGACATCAGTGTTTTCCACCTGTGGCGTATTCAGTCTTCAAGTTCTCGGTGTTTTGCCGTCGGTGTTGTGTTATGCAATGCAAGTGTAATGGCAGGGAAACAAAAGACTCTTTTCTCGTTCTTTAAAAGTGCTGTTCCGTCTACGGCGACGTGTTTGAGCCCAGGCCAAGATGCAGGCCTAGATCAAAGTGAGGTTACGGGACCGGTGCAACAACATGATGAGGTAGGGGTAGGCCTAGGCCTAGGGCTAGGGCTACAAGAATCATCAGTAGACCGCCGCCTAGTTCTTCCTAACCCTAGGCCTGCGACTGCGAGTGCGACTATGAGCGCATCGTCCGACTCTATTGAGAGTCAACAAACAAAAGATGGGAAAAGGCTATTCAAGAAAAGTGGTGTGATGAATTAACATGGTTAAAGTTTGAAAATGGCATTGCAAAATGTTCATTATGTTCAAAATATCCTGAGATTTCTAAAAATAAAGGGTGGAGGAAATATCTTAAAAAAGATTTTTAGATTCAGACACAGAAGTTGTCAGGCTTCTTCTGTGTTTGACACTTTTCTCTGGCTAAGGATACCTTGGAAAATTTTGGAAATGATAAGATTCAATTCCTTGCAAATCACTTCAAGCGCCACATCTTTCCTAGTGATTCAGATGATGAAAATAAATCTAAAAAGCAATCTCTGATGGCAGAATGGTATGAGTTTAAAATAGTGGGTCAGGGTTGCCAATTTATGAACTGATTGAAAAATTGAAAAAGCTTTGGCCAGACAAGACAGATTTCCAGTGCTTGGCCATTTGCTGTCAATAATGGCAGTTTTACCCACTTCAACAGCCTCTTGTGAACGTGGCTTCAGTCACATGAACATGATAAAAAACAACAAGCGTTCATGCATTGATTCATCTACATTAAACAACTTAATGATGATCCATCTCAATGGACCTTCACTACAAGATTTCCAACCTCAAAAGGCAGTGGACAAGTGGTACTTCTCTGCCAAAACCACAAGGCACACACAAGGTCACAAGTGACACACTTTGGCTGAGTCTTCTTCAACATCTGGGAAAATGCAGTAAATCATCGTGACAGGTAGGCCACCCACCCGCAAGACTGTGTTACATTATATTAGATTTGTCGACTCGATGGCGATGCATTGGTTGAACAATTAGGCCTAAGTGTTCTGGCTACTAGAAAATTTGGCTGGCTACTAACATTATGGTAAATTTTTGGAGGCCTGACCTTCACACATGTGATTCTCATTTCAACACTAATGTAAGCTTGCTAATGGGAAAATCAAAGGTAGCGCCATTGAAAACTCTTTCAATTCCTCGCCTGGAATTGTGCGGAGCCGTGCTCCTCTCAAAATTGCTGCAGTATGCCATGCCCATACTCAGCATCAAGATCAATTGTATCGGTACCTATGCTTTCTGCGATTCGGCCACAGTCTTGGCGTGGCTTCGTACGCCTCCATTTAAGTTGAAACCATTCGTGTCTAACCGTGTCGTCCAGATCCTTGAGGCAACCGAACCGTCAATATGGAATTATGTTTCAACACATCATAACCCAGCTGACTGCGCCAGCAGAGGGCTAACTCCAAAACAGCTACTCACTCATCCCTTGTGGTGGAGGGGTCCAATATGGTTGTCGTCCCAACAAGAAGAATGGCCCATTGCAACTGTACCATGCATACAGCCTTGCGACATTCCCGAAGTCAAAACTTCATTCAACATGTTGGTAACGACGAATGCACCCATTGCGTCCGATGTTTTGGAGAGATTCTCCACTCTGACTAACCTCCAACGCGTTACAGCTTGGTGTTTAAGATTTGCAAGGAACGCACAATCATCAGTGACGTTCCGTTTGCACGGAACATTGACGCTAACCGAGCTACGCAAAGCATCCCAACTATGGATTAAACAAGTTCAGCAAGATCATTTCGGAAAAGATTTCCAGTTGTTAGCAAAGAAGTTACCGTGCTCTCCTTCTTTGCAGCGATTAAATCCCTTCATCGATCCATCAGGTTTGATTCGAGTAGGAGGTCGACTGCGGAATGCATCTTTACCCTACAAATCCCGGCATCCCTTGCTGCTGCCGTGGAAAGAACCATTTGACAAACCTCATAATCGACCATTACCATCGCTCATACCTGCATATCGGACCACGAGCTTTGCAAAGTGTGTTACAACGCCACTTCTGGGTACTTGCAGCTCGCCGAGTTATTCGCTCAAGACTATCAAAGTGTGTCATATGCCACAAGATGAGGGCCTCCCACTCCCAGCCTCTCATGGGAGATCTTCCAGCTTCGAGAGTGGAACAAGGACGTCCATTTTTGAACGTGGGAGTTGATTTTGCTGGCCCATTTGGCATTAAAGAGAGTAAGAGAAGGAATGCTAAGATATCCAAGGCCTACATGTGTCTCTTTTTGCATGGCAACGAAGGCAGTGCATTTAGAAGTTGTTTCTGACTTATCAACTCCTGCTTTTCTTGCTGCTCTGGACCGATTTGTCGCTAGACGTGGGTTATGCACTGCCATATACTCGGACTGCGGCACTAACTTTGTCGGAGCCAATAGATATTTGCTGGGAATATCTAAATATCTGCATGAAGAATCAAAACAGATCACTGACGCAACTGCCGCTAGAGGCATCCTATGGCACTTCAACCCCCCTTCCGCGCCTCACTTTGGTGGGTTATGGGAGGCTGGAGTACGCTCAGTGAAGTATCACTTGCGCCGTGTAGTAGGTGAACAAGCTCTTACGTTCGAAGAGCTCACAACTTTGCTTAGCAAAATAGAAGCTATTCTAAATTCGAGGCCCTTGTTTGATCTGTCACCGGATGCCAATGAGTTCGATACGCTGACTCCGGGTCATTTTCTTATCGGAGCTCCACTAGTTTCGCTTCCAGAAGAGATTGTTGATGATATTCCATTGAATAGACTGTCTCGTTGGCAACTGATCCAGAAAGCGTCCCAACAATTTTGGAACAAATGGAAGACAGAATATCTGCATAAAAGTTAGTGATGTCCGGCAAATGTCAGCTGAAGTCGACCATCAAGCTTGGTCTAGTAGGCCTACTAATGTTAGCTCTATGTGGAGATGTTGAACTGAATCCAGGACCACCAGTAAGCCACACAGTCCCACAAGTTGACCCTGGTCACATGATAATAACCCAAATTGTACTGTGTGTCAAGCATTAGGAAGGCGTAATCAAATATTTCTGGAATGCCACGTTTGCCACAATAAAACACATCGAGCATGCACTGACTTGTCTTTGACAGCATATAATTCAATCAAGAGAGGAAATATTAATTGGGTTTGCTGGCAATGCACTATGCCAAATATGGATGATTCTTATTTCGATAATTCAGCTACTGCAATCTTGGACAACTCCAGCGGGGATGTGCCATTGAAAAATGTGGGAGGGAAACTGACCTGTCTTAGTTTCAATGCACGAAGTCTAAAGAATACTAAAAGGCAACCTGACATAGCAGCATGGCTAGATACTCACAATCCAGACATTATGACCATTTGTGAAACCTGGTTGAATGATAGTGTGGGTAACGGTGAAATTCTCCCAAATGGTTATATAATATGCAGGAAAGACAGGGTTGTTGGGGGTGGAGGAGGTGTTTTGGTGGCAGCTCGGCCGAGTTGAAGCCAACTCGCATGTCTTGTTTTGAAACAACGGCTGAAGTAGTCTGGGTTCAGTTACAATCAATAATTCTAACGTCTTAATAGGATCAGCATACAGACCGCCCAAAAGCATCCCAACATGTTAATGAAGAACTATTAACGTCTTTGAAGCTAGTTCAAGACACCAACATGAATACTCTGCAATTCTACTATTAGGAGACTTCAACATCGCTGTTAAATGGAATTGTACTCCTCAACAGCTGAAAATAATCTTGCGGAATCGTTTCTATCTTCTTTTTATGACCTATTTCTTCAACAGTTTGTGACAGAACCAACCCGTGTAACAGTGGCAAAAGAGTCAATTCTTGACCTCGTGTTGTGTAATAATCCTAATTTAATTGACAATGTACAGACAATCCCGGGAATTAGTGATCATCTGGCAGTAAAAGTTGAACTGTCGCACAAAAAAGTCATTACCAAAATGTTATCTAAGAAGAGCTTTAATTACAAAAGAGCAAATTGGGACCTTCTTAACGAACTTATAGCTGAACGGATGCCAACTTACTTTAACAATGATATAGAAACTTCTTGGCAGGAATGGAAGAGAGTCTTCTGGGATTGTGTAAATGATACTATACCTACTTGTACATTCAAAGGAAGGCAACGGGTTTCCGTGGATTAGCAAGAGTATTGTTAGAAACCTGAAAACACGGGATAAATTGCATAAAACATGGAAGAAAGTGGTAATGATCAAGACTGGCACAACTATACCACACACCGGAACAAAGTTAAGGGCTGAAATACGCAATGCCCACAATAAATACATTTGGAATTTATCCACATCTAATTCTAACAATTATGGAAAAATATACATTCTAAAAATGGATCTTCAGCTCCACTTCATTCTAAAGTCCATGGCGTGCTTGAGTCGAACCCTAAAACGTTATCTGAAGCAGTTAATAATAATTTCAAATTAAATTTTACTCCCGCTTCTGCTGGTGCAACTGAATCACCAGATATTTATTCACTAAAATACTGTGCTGCTTAAAACGCCACGAATTAGGCACAGTACAATGGGAAGGCACATAAAATGTCTTAGAGTTGATTCAGCTACAGGCCCAGATGGTATTCCTCCTATGATACTTAGAATGTGTGCGGCATCTGTGTCACCATCTTTATGCAATATATTTTAAATTATCTCTTTACTTGGGGAAAGTCCCTTCAGACTGGCGTGTAGCAAATGTAAAACCGATTTTAAAACTGGCAAAAAAAGAAGACATTATAAAAATACAGGCCGATATCATTAACATCAGTTGTTTGTAAAACTTTGGAACGTATCATTTCTCGAGAAGTTTTAAAAACACATCACAAGTGCTAAAATCCTTAATGAAAACCAGCATGGATTTGTTCCAGGTCGGTCTTGCTCAACTCTTCTTACCAAGGTTATTGATAACTGGCAGTATGCTCTTGAAGATCCAAAGTGCAAGCAAGTAGATGCAGTGATGCTAGATTGGTCAAAAGCATTTGACCAGATTCCGCATAATATTCTACTTAAAAAATTGTATTACTATGGCATACGTGGTTCATTACATTCTTGGTTGGAACATTTCCTTAAATGTAGAACACAAAAAGTAACCTTCCAAGGAGCGGAATCATCCTCAGTAACTGTGACTTCCGGAGTACCTCAAGGTTCTGTGTTGGGCCCGTTGCTTTTTGACATATTTATGATGGATTTACCCCAAAGCGTTTCCTCAGAAATAAGCCAATTTGCTGATGACTGCACGATCTATAGGAAAATATTTACGAAAGATGACACTGATGCACTCCAGACCGATTTGGACAATATAAACACTTGGTCTGTTGAAAATGGAATGAAAAGGAACCCTTTAAAGAGTGTATTCATCAGATTCTCTAGATCTAAGAACCCATTGCGTTGCAGTTACCAAATAAACGGTTTGCCAATACTGGAAAAGAATGGTGTCAAGTTATTGGGTATCACAATAACTAGTGATCTAAAATGGAATACGCATACTGAAATAACGTAGTAAGAGCTAAAGCCTCCAGACAACTCTATTTTATAGCAAGAAACCTTCATCATGCTCACGTCGGTATTAAACGGGCTGTATACTTAGCATTAGTGAGACCTCATCTCCTTTACGCCTGTCCAGCATGGGATCCCACATCAGATTATAACAAAAAATTGGAGCGTGTACAAAGTCGAGCAACGCGCATTATAGCTGCAAGGACAAAATTTCAAAGTGACAGTGCTACTGCAAGACGTACATCTTTAGACATTCCATTGCTTGAAAGTTACAGGAAAAAAGTAGAACTGCAATTTCTATGGGAATGTTACACGGTACTATTGATCTGGACCCATACGCAAGATTGCAAGTCTGTAGTCGAGGAGCAGAACTTGGTAGAGGATTAATTCTCAAGCCACCATTTGCAAGAACAACAGCTTACCAAAATGGCTTCTACTACAGGACTTGTAATGATGAATGGAATGCTCTTCCTTTGGAGTTAAGATTCGCTCATTAGACTCTTTTGAATCTGCCCTAAGCACACATGTTTTTGCTTTACAAAGTTAATTCTGCAGTTTCTTTTTACTGATTCATTTTTATAATAATTCATTGAAGTGTATATTTATTTACTTATTTTCTATATTTTATAGGTTTACTAATGATTGTAATAATGTTGTTATCTTTTATTATATTTATTGTTATAAGGTTGGCAGTCACCAAGTGTGTTTGGAGCTCTGCTCTTTTCTGCCATCCTCGTGATACATTTAAACAATGAATGTGTTACGGAACAAATAATAAATAATAAATAATAAATAATAAAAAAAATACTCTGCAACAACGTCAGAAATGGTCCTTGTCCAAACCAAATTTGAAACCTAACGATCTCGTCATCATCAATGACGGGAAATCTCCACCATTGAAATGGAAACTGGGGAGAGTAATCGAGGTCCATCCTGGATCGGACCAAGTGGTACGAGTCGCCACCGTTCGCACATCTCAGGGAACAGTTACTCGACCGGTAGTGAAGCTATGTCCACTACCAGCCGTAGAGTGAACCCAGCCCTTGAGACGTTTTTATTCTTTTATATTTTCGAAATAGACTTACCTTGGTTAGAAATCTTATCTTTCTTCCATTATTTTTTTGGAGTTAGAAACCTCACTTTGGTTTCGGTGGGGGGTATGTTTAGGATTAGAATTTTGAATCTATTTTCCCTCCCTTCCATATCCTTACGCCGCACTGCAAATATAAACTGTAGTACAAACCAGTCCGACAACTACGTCATTAATATCATGTGACTTGGTTCATGTTCGCGTCATTCGCCCTAGGCAGGCGCCCCATTCACTGCCGAGCTACAGTGGTGTGTAGACCACATCGTGTGTTTATAAGTTTAAAATTATTATTAGTGGAAAAGTCAAGACAACGGAACCAACCAAGCCGAGCTGTGCTGTGCCTTGACCAACAAGTGACTTTAAGGTGAGTGCGGCTTCCTAAACAACAACATTCATTCCTAAACTCTACTGCTCCTAACGCCAACCTCCGGCGACAATTTATTTTACAATTTTTACTTTCGTATTATGTCTCCCTGCATAGACACTGCACATCGATAATCTACTGACCGTATTTAGCGTGCAGTGCTTTTATTATTTTCTCATTGGAGCCGCTCTCAGCGCGCAGGACGTTAGATTCCGTTTTGACTTGGGAGTAAGGGGACCTCCCCAAAGGGGAAACTTCTTTATCGACTCTGGTGTTAGGATAGGAGACTGAGCGTCTAGCGCTTTGCTACACAATGCTTATGTAGGTCTAGCCTATGTCATTGCACTTTGGAGACTAGGCCCTAGCCTAGGCCTACATATCTTTTCAGGAAGAAGTGATTAACAATTTGGGGCGATTCCACTGTTACGTGTGTGACTTTCGCACTGAAATTATGAAGGAAAATTGAAATTTGAAGGCATGGGATTTTTTTTTTTGAATAATCAAAAATTGTGTTATTTAGATTAGACATTTATTGATTTTTAAGAAGAAAAAAAAGTAAAATTATCCTTATAGTTTAGTTATTATGAATTTTACCAATTGCGTTACGTTTGTGACTCGGAGAAATACAGATATTTGAAATGTAATGTTTGTCACCATATTCCTGTGAAACTACAATGTTTAGAAAATTGAGATTGATGTAGGTGAATGGCTGAACTATTAACTGTTTAAAAAATAAATTGTAGATTTTTATGTTTTTAATTTGTCCACTAAATAAATGTCCGAAGTTGCGTTACGTGTGTGACAATAGGCCGTTACGTGTGTGACCGTGTGAATATAATGGTAAAATTAGGAAGAATTCAGTGTAGTTTGTAGTTTTTTTCACTCAATGATTCAAAACTTAACTAGTCCACGTGGATTTATGACTTTTGGAGCAGTTTATTTTTTTTAAATGATTTTTATAGGATAAAATATGGAATCTGTAACTTCCGGCCACTTCCACTTCCAATACTTTCCGTCAGGAATCATCTTGCTGACTTGTACTTTGGCACTTTCTTTCTTTACTACCTTTCCTGCATAAACTACTTATTCATAGGTAACAAGACACCAGTCTCCAACTTGGACTTCTACTAGTGGTTCACTATCGGAGGTCATTTCAAGCTCTGCCGCGTCGAATATTTCCTCATCGTTTAGCTCGTAACAATCTTGAATGTCGGGGAACATTTTTATCGTCAACATCAGAAGTCTGTAGCTTTATATGTTTCCACTACCTGGTAGGGTAACATTCACATATAACATGCATGTTATGTACTGTATTCCTTCTTTCTGAGGTAACAGTACTCCGTGGTTTCTCAGCTAGCAATCTTAATAAAGAACCAAACAACAATATTATTTGCAAAATAACTAGGCCTAGGCCTAATATATGAAATAAAACCAATTAAAAAAAAACTGCATTGGTTATACTATGTACGTAGAAATGTACATTAGCTCTACCGTTTCAGTTACTTATTGGCTGATGTGGAAGACATGTTGTTGCCGTCATCAACTCTTCTGCGGTTTGTGCGAAGTCTAGCGATCTCTAAACCACAACATTGTCCTTCTTGCTCATTGATTTTAATGTAACAATTAACTGTGCTGACAAGCTTCATTCACCCACTGGCTGCTTGAGGTTTGTTACTGCCATTGTCCAATTTGGCAATTACAAACCCAAAGATCTTGAATGCCAGTTGAGAAAACAGCCCCATAGACTCCAAAACAAGCGGGATATTTAAATTGCAACAACTGATAGGTCTATGTCTTGTCCTAAATTATATTACTGTACAAAGTTAACCCATTACAAGGTATTTAAATTGAATATAAATTTGTTATCATGTTTGCTAACTAGAAAAGTTGTGAAAAGTGGTGGGCAAAGAAACAAACCTAATGTGTCACAAACGTAACGTTACGTTTGTGACAAGGAAAGTTACAAGTGTGACATACTTAAAAAGGGTCATTAAAGCACTTTTTGATTTTTGGTTTTTGATTTTGATCTTTCTTAAACCTGTTTAAAAGAGGAATTAATTTGTAAACATTGTACTAAATTTATTTCAACCCTTAAATTTACTATCAGTTTCTTGGCGTTACGTGTGTGACCAACTTGTAATGAGTCATCGTTTTGTGTTTTTTTTTTATCACCAAAAAATAAAATAAAAAATGCCTGCTATTGGCTTTTGGTAGGTATAAGTTAACTTAGTTGACTTGTAAAAAGTTTTTTTTTTTTTTTAATAAACACAAAATATATCAACAATTGATTATGTCATTCATTTTTTTTTTTAACGAACGAGAAACGAATCATTGCACATAAAGTACAATAGATTTGTAAATACTTGTTAGATTTTGTTTATTTTTGTTTCATTGAAAAGAGGACAATTTTTTCATTTAAAAATATGTAATTTGGTTGTCTTGGCAAAATTTTAATTATTTGAGCCAGCAGGACCACTTTCAGTGGAATCGCCCTGTGTCATAAACCAAACTTTAGTCGAACATTTCTATAAATTACTATCTGGTCACAAAGGTGGGCGGCGAAAGGTTGGCTTATCCGTCATTTTAGGGGTGTTCGGCTATTGGGTAGGCCTACTTGACCCTAGGCCCTAGGCTAAGGCTGGGGCTACACAGTGCGGGACTGCGGTTGCTCCGCGATAGACAACCCACAGCGGGTTCGCAAAAGGTCGACACATGGTTTTAGATGAAAGCGACTAGGCCTACACAGTGCTGGGCGGTTCGCATGCGGGAAAAATCCCGCAGCATGTCAAGCTCGATGCGGAGCGCCCATCCCCGCAGACCAAGGTCAACACATTCAGTTGAATGAGAGCGACTACACAGTGCGGTTGCGGGTCTGCGATATTGCTCAAGGCCGATGTTGTTCGATATTGTTTTTACAGTTTACACTGGCCTTCCCGATTACCGCGCGGAGAGACCACCATGTGTAGGCTAGGCTAGGCTAGTCGTAGCCCATTCGGCGGAGCATCCGCCCTGCACGATAAAAAAAAACTATTGGTCGAGCCATAATCATGAAAAGTGTAAAGGTAAATCAATCTTACCGTAGGTTTGTCTATCTTTGGCTGCCTCTCTTGAAAGCGCTTCCTGGCCTTGATTGCAAGGTCTCGTTATAGATGCTTGGAAACCAGCATTTTAACAGTTCTAGGAAGAATAAAACAGTTGTAAAAGACACTTCAGTGTGTAGAGAAGCTATTTAAATACAAGATAATTGAACAAAAGTAATTTGTATCAGTATATTACCGTAATATCGAAGGAAAATCTCGGGGTGGGACGCCATAATGACGTATTTTGTGAGTGAGGTTATGTTGACCAAGCCAAAGCACCGCCTTCTAGATGGAAATTGCTACAATTTCAGGAAGGCTGTGGTGGCGTAGTAGACTGGCGGGCAACGAATACAATTTTAAATGGTTACGTTAGGAGAAGAGGAACAAATCACGTATTTTTCATCGCCAACACTCAATTTAAAATGTGTACGATACAAAATGTCAATATATTGGATAGCTTAGGTACTTCCAGTAATATTGAACTACTTTTTTTGTCAGCCACGCAACAAAAAGGTAAGGTATACCACTAAAGCGTCGAAAGTGGCCACCTGTAGCCCTTCAGACTTGCTTTTACAGGGTCCCAGCTTTTGTTTTTGAAAAAGCTTATTTATTTATTTATTATTTATTCAGTTATAAAAACTGATTTACAAAGGACAACAAAAGTTAAAATAATTTTTTTAATAATAATAATTAATAAGTTAAAAGTTAAGTTCCATTTTCCATTGTTTCAAGAGTTAATAACTATTATTATAATCTATATTCTATTGATTTTCACAGCCAATTAACGCTATGCAGCTTTTAGGAATCTTCAGTGGCGTAATCCAAAAATTATTTGTGGGTCCGTATAAGCATTGGTATAAGTGGTATAAACTCTTTCCTGGATAAAGTACATTGTTTTTGTACAAAGAAGGGTTCAAGGGGAGGCCATCAGCTAATGTGAGTCAGGTCAGGCTTATTAGTGAATGATAGCAATTGTCATAAAAGTATGCCCCGACTGGAGATCGAATTGCCTCAAAGCGGGCTTATGCATAAAAACCTTTATTAATTATTTTTATGAATATAGGGTTTTTAAGCATAGGGCGCTTTAAGGACATAGTGGGCCTAATTGATTCATAGCAACTGTCGTAAAAGTTTGCCCCGACTGGGGTTCGAACCCAGAACCTCCGGCTTAACGTGCCATAGCTCTATACCGCAGTCGGGGGACTCCACTCTTCCACGGAAGAATGTTTGTTACGTTTTTATACATTTTTATGCAAGACACTGTGATGTCACCTTTAGGTGATTTTATTCACACTATTTCTGGCCTCTCTGTAACGGGTACTCTTTGAATTTAAAGTTTTTAAGCATAAGCCCGCTTTGAGGACTTTATTAGATTAGAGAATGATAGCAATTGTAATAAAATTTAAAAGTATTCCCCCACTGGGGACTGGATTCTGGGTTCGATCCCCAGTCGGGGCATACTTCCATTATCATTCACTAATAATAAATATTATTAATAGAAGAGGTACAAGCCAGTAAAGGTTGTCAACCAGCATGTAATATTTTCAGTTTGTTGGATGAGCGTAGCGAGCGTAGCGAGCGAAGCGAAGATTCCATTTCACTACACTGGAGAAAAAAATCCGGAATGTTTTTTTTTTTCTTTCTTTTTTTTGTATTTTTGTGTGTCTTTTAACACGATTCCGGCTAAACCGATACTCCGATTGTGATGAAATTTTATGGAGGCCTTCGAAATCTCTGAACTTAGAACTGCCACGTTTTTGAGCGCAATCGGAAAAAATTTTCTCATAAAAAACGCAATTTTACGATTTTTTTCGAATTAAAAAAAAAATCGACTTATAACTCCTACATGCTTTATCCGATTGTAATGATTTTTTCACAGAACCTTAATTTTATGAATTAAGATATTCGTGTAAAATTTAAGCGTAATCGAAAAATTATTTCTCATGAAAATCGAAATTTTACGAGTTTTTTTCTTTTTTAAAACAATTCTTTGACTTATAACACCTACATGCTTTATCCTATTGTAATGATTTTTTCACAGAACCCTTATTGTATGAATTAATATATTCGTGATAAATTTGAGCGCCATCGATAAATTATTTTATTACAAAATCGCAATTTTACGATTTTTTTATTTTTTTAACAATTTTAAAAAATTAATAAATTAAAGTTAATTTTTATTAATTTAATTTAATTTTTTAAAAAATCAACTTAGTAGTGATTTTTCCACAGAACAACAGAAAATCCGCATAACACATGGCAGCTCAATACACCATTACGCTCATCCAACAACGCGGCGGGACTTAAGCGTTTTCCTAGTATAATAAACAAGTTACTACAGTGTACACACTACCCAGGATCAAGTGAAAATAGTATGCCAACCAAGCAAGTCACATTCAACAATTCAAATAAAAAATTTGAAGCATGTTTTTACATGTTTTTAAAGTTAACGTGGCTTATTTTTATTTTATTTTATTATTTATTTAAATTCTATCCTATTCAGTTATAAAAACTGATTTACAAAGGAGGACAACTAAATAAATCTAATTACATAGATGCAGAAACAACAATAAACTACATTTTCGTAAATATTTGAAATAGTAGCATTACAACAACAAGAACAAATAAAAAAAATACATCATATGCATTTAATGAATGAATCAAAATATAAAAAAGGGTGTGGAATGAAATGAAAAGAAAAGAAAAGAAAGGGGGAAAAAAGAAAAGGAAAAAAAAAGAAAAAAAAACATTAAAAAAAGAAAGACGAAAAGAAAAAAACTGATTTATTAGACGATCCCGCTCAAACGAATATGAGGTTTGCCAAAAATCAGGAACAGCAAATCAGAGAGTATAATCAAAAACTTTCGCGGAAGAAACCACCGAACGCGAAATCTTCATTCTTGTGTTCAATCTTCATTTTTGTGTTCAAATCTTGATAACATTTTAGTCCAAAAAATCTTGACTCTAGTATATAATTATATCAATATATAATTATTTAAAATTGTTTATGTCAAACTGATCACAGGAATGATACAGGACACCTATAACTCAAGTTGCAAGATCAGTGGGCGGCAACCAGACAATCTAGGCAGAAAAATATAATTGAAAATACATTGTTTATATCATAATCAAAGCAATAATGAACAAACAAAGAGAATAGCAAAATCATTAATAAGAACTTATGAACGTGGCATCACGTGACTTGACGTGGCTTCACGTGACTTAACGTTCTTCCAATCTATAAACAAAACACCATATCGGATTCGGATAACTGCGTCCAAAGACATAATAATGACAAGGAAGGATGCACACCAAATTTTAACAATTTTCATCGATAAATGTAGAAAATATCATGTTTCTACTAAAATATTTGCCCAAAATAGAATTTTGAGAAAAAGGAAAACAAAGTCCGATTTTCTAGCGGAAAAGGGCACACATGTGACTGAAGATAGAAACATATGTTACTAAAGGAATTGTGGAAGCAACAAGAACCATTTTTATTGTAATTCATGAAAGAATAAGCAAATTTAAATGCAAAACACAATTTTGTAAATTTTTCTAACTTTTGGCTGGTTTTTAGTAGTGTCCTCTCTTAGTTTTAATAGTAACTGTGTTTGCTTTTTTGGATATGCGTAGCGAGCGTAGCGAGCGAAGCGAAGATTCCATTTCACTACACTGGAGAAAAAAATCCGGAATGTTTTTTTTTTTTTCTTTCTTTCTTTCTGTATTTTTGTCTGTTTGTTAACACGATTCCGGCTAAACCGATACTCCGATTGCGATGAAATTTCATGGAGGCCTTCGAAATCTCTGAACTTAGAACTGCCACGTTTTTGAGCGCAATCGAAAAATTATTTCTCATAAAAAACGCAATTTTACGATTTTTTGCGATTTTTAAAAACTTTCTTCGACTTATAACACCTACATGCTTTAACCGATTGTAATGATTTTTTCACAGAACCTTAATTTCATGAATTAAGATATTCGTGCGAAATTTGAGCGCAATCGAATAATTATTTCTTATGAAAATCGCAATTTTACGATTTTTTTCTTTTTTTAAATTTCGATTAACTAAAAAAATTAAAAATTAAAGTTTATTTTTTATTTAATTTAAATTAATTTTTAAAAAAATCTTCTTCTTTTTCACAGAACAACAGAAAATCCGCATAACACATTGCAGCTCAATACACCAATTACGCTCATCCAACAACGCGGTGGGACTTAAGCGTTTTCGTAGTATGCATCAAGTCTTTAATTGGATGAGCGTATCGAGCGTAGCGAGCGAAGCGAAGATTCCATTTCACTAACTGAAAAACGGATTTTTTTTTTCTTTCTTATTTTTGTGGTTGTTAA
>JAMZAV010006176.1:0-36594 GCA_024449915.1 Sweltsa coloradensis
TGATCTGGTTATCTAGTTACCTTTTAGGTTAGTCTTTTTCCGTGTAGGCCACATTGTAAGTTGGATGCTGGGTTTTTGTTATTTAGGTGTAGGGTAGGCCTATTTGCTAGGGATGCCTAGGTGGTGTGAAGGTGCAGTAAAAGGAATGTCGCTTCCGTATAGGCTTGCTGTCTAGCCCCTAGTAGCTATAGGGATTTTCAGTTAAGAATGCTTCTGCCGAAGGATCGTAGAACTGTCGCCTGACGACTATACCTTCGCGCTGTGACCACCGGTTAGAAAATAACCAGTCTTGGGGACGCTAGCTTCGCTAGACCTACTGTTTCGATACTTTTTTTAGATGTAGCGGCGCTACATTCGCGCTACACAAGATAAATAGCGCGCTACTTTTCCGCTACATGTTCATGTTTAATCGGGGGGTGTCGAGATCTCAAATTAGGCCTATCCCGTTTTTAAAGCCTTTTGACGTCGTGCCGCGATGATTTTTAACTCCATGTCAACTCGATCGTAATCTATCATCAAAAGCACATAGTTTCGGTTTCCATTGTGGTAGAAGGCGTTCTTTCAATGTTTAGGCTAGCTAGGCCCTAGTCTTTTAAGAATTCTAGGCCTAACGGTAACATTCAAATTGCATTTCTTCTTTTCAACAACGTGTTTTTTGCGGAATCACTGCAGAAGAATGCGACAAACAACTCTAGCCAGGTTCGGAATGGCAGTGTTGGGTAGGAACTGAACTTAACCGTTCCAGTTCCTAGGAACTAAGGAAGGAACTAGTTCCTTTTTCCAGACAGGAACTAAGGGAGGAACTAGTTCCAATTTTCCAGGAACTGTTTACTTATTTTCATAAGTTCCTTTTATATATGCCTAACTTGACTGTACAAATTTAAGGAATGAAAGAGTCAAATCATAGTTTACTTCCCCACAATATGAAGGGATTGTAAAATACTCAGTTTCCAGGAAATCTAAAATTTGCCTCTATTGTTCCAAACTCTTGTCATACCCCCATCCCCATTCCTACACTCAGTGGTCAACCCCCATCCACTGTGGGTTTCTCGCCATTATTAAAGACTTTTTACACGAGCAATAAATTGCTAGCAATGATTGCTGAAAAGTTGAGCAGAGTCCTACTTTTGGCAATTATTGCTAGCAATTTTTCAGAAGGCGTGTAAATGCGTTATAGGAAATGTGTGTATCCAACTTGGAGTCAATTAGTTGCGGCAATGTATTGCTAGCAACTAATTGCTCGTGTAAAGGGCCTTATAGTCGCATGGCCAGCTAAACTTATTTCTTTTCAATACAATCATCCCTTAGTTTTGAATGATCTTTTGGGTTGTTGCGTTGTGTCCTGTTCACCACCCATGTTGGTTGCGAAACGTGGAGCAGTGCATCATCAACCCAAAGATCATTCAAAATTGATTCACAGGTCGTGAAAGCCTACGTACGTACGCATCCATATAGGATATTATATTTATTTCCTCCAAATCTCAAACATAGTTAATGCATTCTTTGCAAATACTGGTACTTGGTTTTAAGTAGAAATTTGGATACCTACTAATCATTGACCCTCTCGAGAAGATCTAAAGAAAAATGGTTAGGGCCTATTGAAAAAAAAGGAATTTTTTAGGAACTTAGTTCCATTTGGAAAGGAACTTAGGAACGCCCTAGTTCCTTTTATCTTAGAGGAACTTGTAACTGGAAAGAGTTCCTTTTTCTTATGAGGAACTTGTAACGGGAACTAGTCCCATTTTTTAAGGAACTTACCCAACTCTGGGAATAGGCCTACTGGTGCCGGACAATAGCGATATAGCCCGGAATGTCCCAAGGGAAGGGGGATATGACACTAATCAGTAGGCCTAATCACTTCATTTTAATGTGCAATTCAGACAATTGGCATAATTATTGAGCGTCTTATGCTCTAAATCAATAATCCGACTTCTAATTATCGTTGATTCATCTTTGTTTACGACGCTGAAATAGCAGTCAAGATTCACCATGCAATTTAATAATCACTGCAATATTTTTGGTAAAGTCAGCTCACACGATGTGACAGATCGGCGAGAGACGACGCAGAGAGAGAGCGAGAGGCTCGCTCTCTCGGGGACCGAGCGAGGGAGATGGTGTGCAAGTGAGACGAGATTACGGGCCGGTCTACAAGGCACATGACGTGGCGCGGCGGGCTTTACAAGTTAGTTTGCAAGTAAGTAAGTAAGTAGCTTTATTTTGTTTACAATACATTACATGTTACACATGGAAAATGTAGGAAACAAAAATGGCGAGGTTCAATCATTGAGCCTGCTTCCACCTAACCATGGTTACAAATAGATGTAGATAGTGTAAGATTATAAGATATAGATATGTTATAAGATAAGATAAGATTACCATTGAACAATGTTAACTTGACCATTCAGGTTCAGGACAAACAGTACACAATAATAATTAGTAAACACTATAAAGCGTTAAGTTGAATTAAAACTCATTTACTTAGGTCTAGTATACAATTAAGACAAAGCAAAGTCAATTATGATAATATTATGATTATATTATTAGTGCCGACTTTTGAATTTACGTGGTACTGGGACTGCTGGCGCCGGAACTTAAAAAGTAGCGCAAATATCACGCTAACGCTACAAAAATTGTAGCATGCTACTGCTACAATATGCCCTCTTAATCAAGTAGCGCACTACTGGCTCCGCTACACGTAAAAGTAGCATGCTACTTGTAGCGCGCTTCTCCCCAAGACTGAAAATAACACAATGCTGTTACAATGTAACCTACATGGATGCTAATAAAACTGAACTGAACTGAACTCAATGCCAGCTCTCTAAAACCACCGATAGATATTTAGCTGCATCCAAAAATGTAAACCACTTATTTTAAGTCTAGGTCTACGGCTGTGGGTTGTTCTTCATTTCAGTTTATTCGTGTGTTTTACAATGTCATTGTGAAGCACATGTCATAATTTAAAAACAGTATTAGGCCTACAGTGCAAATCAGGGGTAGGCCTACATTTTTTTTTTTAAATTTATGCCTTGTTTCTTTAACAATTTTACACATCTTTTCCATAAGACTAAGGCTTTTTTACAAAACAAACAGTATAATAGTTTATAAGGTAATTAAGCAGAAAAGTATGTACGGTATGTATTAGGTATTTTAAATTCACTCTAATAAAAATTTTTAAATTTTTATCGTGGGAAACCTGTTATAGGGTGCAATTAGCCCCTCTTCAGGTGAACTAGGTATGTGCAGGGCTGGACTGGCCCGCCGGGACACCGGGAAAAATTCCGGTGGGCCGCCGCCAAGGATGGGCCGCTACCGCGGCCCACCTTGGTGGCGGCCTATCGCTGCTTAATAAAATAAAATATTTTCTATATTTATTTCAAATGAAAGTTTCCATTTCGTTACCTCCCAGGTATAATACCACCATTGATCTGGTATGTAGTTGTTGCTATGTTTGTAATATGTATCAGGCCGGGTCAGTTAGGGCCGGTATGTCAGTGTGAGGTATGTTGGGCCGCGAGAATGTAAAGAAGGGTTTATCAGGGCCGGTCACTGTCACCAAGAGTGCTAACAGTAACACAGACTGGCTGATGGAGCTTAACGTCTCATATTTATGCACTAACAAAGTCGTCGGTCAATCTCTGAATGCCCTTTCATACCATGAAGACAATAACGTTAATAGTTGTTTTACTGAGAATTTGTTTTCAATTTCATGTGCTTTCTCAACGTTCATGTAACAAAAAAAAGTTCCTATAATTATACAAAATACAAATTTTCATTTTTCGAGCAGTCTTAATTCAACCCTCAATCGTGGAAGGTCGGTCTCGCGTTCGCTATATTTTAGTAACTTGCGTTTTTCAAAATAGTGGAATATAAGATGGTGTTACAAGTCAGTGCGGAACTAGGCGCCCGCATGGCCCCCGTTTAGGGGGCCCCGTTAAAAAAAAATCATTAAAAAAAGTATTTCACCCTGTTTGGAAAATATTGAATTTGTTTTCGTTGCTAAAATGACCGTTTTGTGAATCTAGCAGTTTGAAGGGGAAATCTAGCGGATATTTAGGAATTTTTAGCGTCTACAACACAACAACAATTTTTTTAAATTTTTAAATTTCTGAATTGTAGTAAATAGCAACACACAAAAACTACATTATTTTGGTATTGCATTCAGCCCACAACTTTTTTCTAAAACGCACCAAACGCACTCTAAAAACCTGATTTTCAAAATTTAAGCCTGCGGAGCTATTGTTGGGAGGCGAACACCCCCCCTTCGTACTTGGTTCCTATATAATACCCCCAGGATGAAAAGCCCAAATTTAACACTGAGCCTATATGTATGTGTGTATCTGTTAGGGGGGCCCCCATAGAATTTTTGCGGGTGGGCCCACGAAACGAAGTTCCGCCACTGCTATAAGTGGATCTTGGCAAATCTTGCACTGTCCATGTTTAGTATTAAACCAGAGTGCTGCATGCGTGTTTTAGTACGTACTGTGATTCGATAAGAGGAATAAGTGTTGCATGTTTGTGTAAACTCAAAGTTACACTTAAAATTAACACTATCACTATAGGAACTTAAACGATTATGGTACATGAGCTTTCTTTTGCGATGTTTTAGTAAATAAAAACGTTTATTTAAAATCACATTATCCCTTTTCCACGTAATAAATGAGAATACTAAAATTTTGCCAACAAACTCGAATAATATTTACTAGCATAATAGTTGGAATTTGGGTAATATTGGAACTAACTAAGATAGAAAATGGTCAGGGGCGGATTTAACGCCTCTATTTTATCGAGTGTTGGAAGTGACCCAAAAGAATAAAAATTGTCGTTTTATGCAGATCGAAAGTAATGTATTACACCAGTTGAGAGTGTGGTTAAATTATCGGAAGTTAATTCAGTGAACTAAGCAACCGCGCGTTCCGCATGGAAATTTATCTTAAAACGCATTTTAGACCATCAAAATTACTGCATTACCCCCAAAAAAATCGCCTGCGGCGCAAATAGCCTCCGGCGGCTGGGGCTTCGCCCCAGACCCCACCTGTACCACGTAACCTCGTGGGCCAGTTCTATTATGTGTCCCGGGCCGATTACATAGTCCCAGTCCAGCCCTGGGTATGTGCGGATAGGAAATTGTGAAGGGATGTCCGAGGACTGTTTAAGAGGACTCAATCCCTTGCATTCGCATTAACGACTGAGGAAAACCTCGGAAAAAACCTTCAGTCAGGATTGCCGGTCTCGACGGGATTTGAACCCGGGACCTCCCGAATCAGAGTCAAGCGCTTAGCGCCCGAGCCAACACTGTCGGTCACTCTAATACAATCTCTGTCTCTATACACACACTTGATGGTTTACATTGTTTCTGATAATAACAGGAAGAAAAGTACTTCAAAGGAATGTAGACCCTTCCTGCATGTAGACCTATTGATGAGCAAAGATTACACATGCTTATTAGTATTTAATATTTAGGTTATCATATTATGTCAAGTCTTTACAAAATATTAGTGGTATAAAATAAGATATATGATGACTGGTGAAAGATCACTGATGATGGATTGGTCTTAATTTATTTCTGGTCTATCTACTTAACTAATCTTTTCTATCGATCGTAACTGATCTTATCCTTCATAAAGTCTTGTATATCATAGTATTCTTTTTCTATGAGGATAGTCCTCAGGTCTTTTTTGAGGATCTCAATAGGCTTTTGTTGTAAGCTGTCAGGGAGTTTATTGAACAAGATTGAATGATCCTGCATATGTGGCAACCCTCGAAAAATCCACTCGCCAGCTCGCCACTGGCGAGTTACAAAAGTCTCCTGGCGAGTTGACATATTTAATCCCTTGTCTCAATACTACTGGTAAATCCTTCAAAGCAATTCAAATCAAAACTTTTAATTTAAATTTTTTCTAAATATCGAGCAGCGGCAGTCCTGGTGGAACCGAGAAAATGAAGTTGTTGGCACTTTGACCCCCCCCCCCGGCCAACACCACCAATCCTTCAAACCTTACCAACTACAATGAGCAGGGCAAAGACTCGACCCACAGTTATGGGAGTTTTTATGACATGCCGGCGGACAGTCGGCACTTGTCGCATGCAAACAAAAAGGAAGGTTTGTTTTAGCAGCAAATTCAGGATAGATGCTACGCGGCAAGTTCCTCCTGACTCATGAATGAGTCATAAACATAAACATACAATAACATAAACACTGAAGCCCTGAAAACAGTCAGCTTGCCTCAGTAGTAGTCAAGCTGATTCGGGTGAAAGACGTGTTAGTGTTACAAGACAAAAATTATTATAGTAGCATCTCTGTGGCCGTCTTTATCTTCCTCGTCACCATAAAGATAAAGCCATATTCTGCTTGACAGCTAGATCACATGTCTTCTAAGCGGACTGTCGACTAATTTTAATTCAGGTATAAGCAATCGATCATGTAGACAATATTGGCTTCCTATTTAACACTTATTTGTCATTGAAATTTGCCTAAAATCGTGTTTTAGGTCACTTAAAGTGTCCGTTCACCTCTTTAACAAGTTAGTCTTAATATCAAATAGAATCATAAACACTAGGTAGTTTGTGTATATTTCCCGACCTACGTCAATAGGGGTCTTTAAATTCATCGCCGCGCTCAAGAACAGTGACGTCACTGTTCTTGAGCTGGCGATGTGTTGCAACACTGCACATCCACTAGCGATGTGTAACGCGTGAGGCAGGTCCCGGTCTATCTGTCGAAATAGTCTGTTCTACTAAAACCAAAGCGGAAGACCCGCGTTCACAATCACTAACAATACATAACACTGGTCAACAACACTTGTTTTGAAAAATTTACTGCTAAATAAACATGATCTAACAATATATCTCGTTACTAAGGTCTGCCGATGCGCATGTGGGCGGAGCTTCCCGCCGCGCTGTGACGTAAGCCGGTGCGCAAGTTGGTTCCCGTCCACTCATTCACTCCATGCATTCACTTCACTTCACTCCACTCCACTCGCATGATTGTTTCGGTTTGTTATGAATAGTTGTAAATCGTGTGTACTCTGTAGTGAAAATGGTAAAATGTTTCGTGTATGGCTTCAATAGCAACTCGAGAAACAGTGTGAAACATGATGGCTCAAAGATACACTTTTTCCGATTTCCAAAAGATTCAGACACGTGCAATGAGTTGGTTCGACGGTGTAAACAAAAAGACAAGATTATCGTGATGTCTGCACGAATGTGCTCTGAACATTTCACTGAAAGTGACTTGCATTGGAAACTTTCAACATCAACACTGTATTCCCCTAAAATTGCTAAAAAAAAATAAAACCTGGTAGTGTTCCATCTCTTAAAATGCCACTTAATACTACATCACTCACAGAAAAGACACTGAAAAGCGAGACAAGAGAAAATAAAATCGCGAAAAGAGAAAGCTGGTTGACGATTTATGTATGTACCAGTATTGATACATTTACTAGTTTACATAATATGTCTACTCTATTTTTATAAAATTTATCGACAACATATATAGGGGAACCGGATTGCATCCCCTTCTTTGAGTCAGTCAAACAAAATATTATATATTAAATAATAAATAATAATTAGGGTATTTTAGTATATGTCGGATACAGAGAGGATTTTCTGAGGGTTTTGTTACATACATCGTAACTATGACTGTCTTATTATATACTCATAAATAATGGTAAAATAAATAAATACATTTTTGTAGGATGCCCGCTGTAGGGTATACACATCAGATTTAACCGATGTAACTAGGTATATTGCGGATAGGACAATTTGTGAAGGGATGTCATGTCCGAGGGCTATTTAAGAGGAGTCAATCCCTTGCCTCGGAAAAAACCTTCAGTCAGGATTGCCGGTCTCGACGGGATTCGAACCCGGGATCTCCCGAATCAGAGCCGAGCGCTAAAAAAAAAAACGCTCGAGCCAACACTGTCGGGATGAAAGTTGTTTCTTACGTTAAAAACCTATATCATGTTCTAACCAGGAATACTTACATTAAATCTGTGAAACGTGGTAATGATGGTTAAACAAAGAAAACACGCTACTTATTTGTCTCGGTTTTTGATAATTCTACACTAGCACATGTCAGGGCTTGTCAGGGGGGTGTGAGGTTACCCAGGCAGCTGCTTAGGACGGCGAGTTTTGGGGGGGCGGCATTTATCCAGAAGTACTTAACTATGTATATTTCCTACGTTTTTCATAAAATGTCTGAAAATTACAAAAAAAACAAATACTTTTTGAACGAATTATAAGCCTTCATTCTGCAGTATATTGTATTTCTAATATTGAAATCCTTTGATAAACCGCCTCATTTCCGTCAATGACACAATCGGTTGCCGTGCTGCTCTTATTACAGTCAAGCTCCAATCCAACACTTGTAACATAATTAATACATTATAATAAAATAACCAACATATAATATTTATAATTAATACATATAATCCCTTTTATTTTGCAAAGTTACTATGCCCATACTACCAAAAACTTGTGCTTTCTTTGTATGTCGTCATTAATCGAGTGTTGTAAATGTGTAAAACTGATTTTTATGATGTTGTTAATAATTTCTATGTATACATCAACGAATTATTTTGTAACTTGAGCTTGCATGTTTCAATTATTCTGGTTAGAATTATTTTAATCTCCTAAAAATATACAAGAGATAATAAATAATATAAATAAAATAAATAAATAAATAAATATAAATAAATAAATTTATATTTTATCACTATTATGACTATTATTATTGTTACTATTGTTTTTATGTTTATATTGATATCTTGTTGATGGAGTGTTTGGTGGATATGATTAGAGTTCACTTTTTCCATCTATCTGACGATTATTTTAGTTGTTTCTTTTAACGGAAGTAAAAAAAAATGACACCAATAATTGAAGATGGTTATTTTATGTAACTGCGCGATGTAAATGAATCTCGCTTTGAAATTGATTAGTAACAAACACTCGTTTTGTACACATGTTTCCCTCACCCTCACTGTACAGCCCAGGCAGGTGGCCGGCCGTGCGCACCGGCTGACGTCATGCGCGGCCTTGAACGAAACTCGTCGCGGGACGGGCAGACCTTAGTAACGAGATATATTGTTAGATCATGCTAAATAAAGTAGCTATGGGATAGCGTCAGTTTTCGTAAAAATGTAAATGTCAGGGTTGCCAGTGGTAAGTATCGAACATTCGAACCGGGGACCTCCCGAATAAGTCTCGCGTGTTACGCTTGTACTATCTATATATTATAACGCACTGTAAAAAGATACCGTAAACAATTGTTTTTCGAGTAGATGCAGGCTGGCACATAATATATAAGAACCATTCCAAACATAAACATAGATAAAAATTCACCATCAACAGCATATTGGACAACATACAAAGAGTACTGGCATAGTGCATCAGCATTTAATCTTTCGACTGGTAGCCCGGGGAGGGGGGGGGGGGGGGAGACACACTTGCGTATCTAACAAGTCGATTGTCGAAACAACAGAATTTCATAATTTCGTAATAATCACTCGATACTTGTGCTAATGGAATGGCCGTACCTAGCGTAGAGACAAGACAAGACAATAAATTAAATTAAATGAAAAGTTTTAAAGGAAATATGATCGTTCCAAGTACACAAAAATAGTCATCGTCAAGCCTGAAAGTGCACCCTATTGGTACGTTATTCACCTTTTCCTGCTTATTCTATTGTAAACAGTGACATGACTGCTGTGCTCCATACACGAGATTACAAGATTGTATAGGCGTCGCCGTATTTGTATTTTGCTTAGTGTGAATAACAGATGTACATGTTATGTAAATCAATCCAGAAATTGCCAAATCCATCTCAGCCGGGTTGAGAGATGCACAATTGTGTTTTGTTTCGACCTAATTTAAACCGAGTATCAATGTCTTATCCCCCACCCTCCTTCAAAGCTTGTGTCGCGTGCTAAGTGATAGCCCATTACGATG
Organism: Sweltsa coloradensis; assembly: GCA_024449915.1. Classification (NCBI taxonomy): domain Eukaryota; kingdom Metazoa; phylum Arthropoda; class Insecta; order Plecoptera; family Chloroperlidae; genus Sweltsa; species Sweltsa coloradensis. The sequence goes on from JAMZAV010006176.1 coordinate 9,946, forward strand.
ACGCAGCTCGCCTCGACACTGCCGGCCGCTACTCGTGCACTGTTGCCACGACTGATAAGTGGGGAAGATGAACGAAATTTCTTTGCACATTTAACAATTAATTTAGCATTACTATGATTATTTTTGGTCAATCATTTGTTGTAAATGGAGTCTACTTAGGCAAATAGATGTCTATGTAAACCTTTACATAAGAGGTGAACGATCCCTTTAACTAGGGATAGTTTTCAAAAAAAAATTGCCTTCGGCAAAAAAGCCTCCGGCGGCTGGGGGCTTTGCCCCAGACCCCGGATTGCCGCGCCAACCTCGTGGCGAGTGGATTTGAGACCCGGCAAGTCCATTACTTCGCAATTTTTCGAGGGTTGATATGAGGGGCTTTTCTCATGATGCTAGTCTGTGTGATACAATAAATATGTCATTTCTCCTCCTTGTCTTGTAACTATGGTTATTGTTGTTTCTTGTTAACAAGTTCTCTCTCTATGTTTTTAAAAATATAGTATGATTTTGTATATGTAGAGGCATGCTAGTGTTAGAATGTTAAGCTGTTTAAATTGTCTTCTACATGTGTCCCGTTTTTTCATTTGACCTATTATTCTAATTGCTTTCTTTTGCATGATAAATATACGCTGATAATTCTTTTTGGATGAATTTCCCCACACAATCAATCCATAGCTTAGGTGTGATTCAATTCATGCATAATAGGCAGTTAATAATAATTTAGTGTCTGCATGTGTTTTTAATTTTTGCAATATAAATTGGAGCTAAGTTTGTTTGCTACGAAGTCAGTGTGATCGTCCCAAGATAACTTGTCATCTACCTATAGTCCTAGAAACTTTGCAGTTTGAATTTGTTCAATGGGCATGTCCTCATTGCATAACCTGACATTAATTTCTTGGTCTTACTGATACTTAATTGATAGGTTGTAGGTCTTAATTATACCTAGTACAATTTTCCATAAGCTAAAAAGCACACTAAAACATATAAGTTAGCATATTAATCCCTATCCTATTCGTAGGTCTACAGTCTATTCATAGGGTGAAATATTTGATTGGCTCTAGACATTCCCTAATAATAGTCCTAGCCTAGTACGGTCACTGATGAAATTGGTAGACCTACAGGGACAGGCTGTTGGTCAGCGCAGCTTTCACATTTTCACATCGTAATAATTAAGACACCATTTGTGTTGTAGAAGTGCTGACAAAATACCTACGCTAGCAGTGCTGAATCCCTGAACATAGGCCTACGGCTAGGCCAACATTACACATGAACCTTCTTTCCGTTTTGTTTGTTACTTTCCAAATTAATCCTCAATTAAGCGGTTGTTGGTGGCTCAGGGTGATTTTTGTAAATTTTTATAAAAAAAATAAAAAATCATGATGTATTTGATTTACTAGGCCTAGACTAGGGCCTATTTTTTTTTTGTCAACTTTCCGATTTAAATAGGGCCTAAGATTTTTTCAAAACTTGTCAAGTTGGTGAGCGGATCAAACACTTTCACAAGCGTTTCAGAAATTAGGCCTATTCTTGAAAAATTATTTTAAGGAAAACTGATTCAGGTAGGCTAGAATGTACGTAGGTATAATGAAGAAAAAGTGCATTTGATTTAAATCTATGATTCAAGTTAATTAATTTAAATAAAAACACCTCAGCTTTACACACTTTTATTATCTCTGACGTAGAATTGCGTCTGCGACGAGGCCAGATGTAATGAAATCATTTACGTAGTAAAGAAAAGTAGCCTACCTAACAATGATTTGAACCGACAACCTTTCGCATAGAACTCAAATGTGCTACCATGTTGCCACACTGCACTGTGATGGTGGAGCTATTAGCCCATGTTGGGTGGTATCGTCGATGACCGTACAACTAGTGTATAATTATTCGTAAGACTGACTGTACGATTATACAGTTACAGTTCCTTAAGTACCTACAGACTTGGACAAACTGAAACATTACGAGTCCCTTGTATGCACTTGGTGACTTGTTTGGCTACAGGTAACGGGCACGCGTACTGTATTGATAAAGGTTCCGGCTTGATAACCGGTAGCAATACCCGTTGACATTCACTGATAGATTACACTTTGGTAACTACCAATAGTATTAAATCACATCACTCAGAGTTTCAACTCAAACTCGTCCCTTCTTTGTTACAGTTTAGTGATGTAGCTGTCCGCACTGCCTCGCTCAACCATGGAAGAACCTCCGGTTGAGAATCAACCCATCCAAGTCATCTTGCCTTTTATTTTAGCCTACAGTAAAACTTATTTTTTAATGAGTATGTCTAGGCCTACGTATAGGTAGGTGATTTAAGCGGCCTTTGCGAATAACTTGCTCTGTTTGCTTGTTTGTTTTTTATTTATCCATGCATAACAGAACAAAGTTAGTAGTGATGGCAAGCCAGTCGATTGACTTGTCAAATATTGTCAGTTGACAAAGTATTCTTGTCCGGTCAAATAATTGGTCAAGGTAATATTTTTTACTAGGCGTAATTTAGTTGGCAACACTCAGTCTTCAAAATTCATTTTGTCTCGTTTGTCTCGTGGTTAGCGTTTCTGCTTCCAATGCAGAAGGTCCAGGGATGATAGTGAACGAAAGAATGCAGATTGCTCGAAATTGTTTTCCCAACATAACAACTTTGTCAACTCTATTCACACTAGATCAGCGTGGATCTAAGTCTAACGCACGGAGGAACCTGGTGATCTAGCACAGATAATTTTTGCTTGCTTTTGTAAAAGATATTTCTCTTTCATACCAAAGGCAACATTCCATTTACCGCTCATTCATACTACATTACCCCACACCACTACCAAGCATCTGCATTCTTTTGTTGGAGCACGCATACTAAGTTCTACGTTTTCCGCAGCGCTGCTGTTGCGTGGGCTGCACGGCTGACTCCGTGATAAAGGCCACGAAGATGTTTTTCAAGGCCGTGTCAGCGTCCGTATCGGCCAGGACTCGCTGACGAACATCTCACTGGTTATCTGCTACGTCGACCTGAGGAATCTGACCGACGCCGAGATGCTACACGACGCTCTGTCGCAGGAGGGTCTTGTCACAGGTACGGACACAGGGGTGAGTCTTTGTCCTATAGTGATGGCTTTTCCATTAACATTTTGATTACATAATATATTTCTCGATTTGGATCCCACCCGTACTTCCGTAGGTTACCACCTACGGGATCCACCTACGGATCCACCGACGGGAGTGTTTCCCGACTATCCAAATCGAGAAATATACCCTCGCTCATACCTGCGTAAGGTAATGACATTATAAATAATGTTTGTTTGGTCAATTCAACAGCAACAGTTTTTCGATGCTTTATTTTTCCATCCATTCAAGTTCTATAATGTAACTACAATACAGAAGTTAAATAGTTACTGTCTCGGTGGTCTAGTTGGCTAAGGCACCCGCCTGGAAAGTGGGAGACTCGGGTTCTAACCCCGATCGGGATGGATTTTGTAATTTCTGGATTGTATTAAATATTAACATACAGTAAGATCTCTCTTATCCGAGTTGGATGAGACCGGGGGCACCTCGGTCGGATTTGCGAAAAACTCGGATGGCGCGGATCAATTGTTTATTTGCTCTCGTAGCATAGCCTGACGTGGTAAAATGATATATGACACATGTAATGGATAAAGGAACATAAAATACACACGATACACTTCATACAGGGTATACTAAATTATTTAATAGCTTATTCAAGCTCACGAACACACGTACACAATTAGGCCTACATGTCGTAATAAAAACGTATGTCTAGGCCTAGGCCTAGGCCTAAACTCGACGCAGTAGGCCTAGGCCTACAATGCAAACATAGGCCTAGGCCTAGCTCTCTTTCTCATGTGGGAAAACCTCTCACTACTATGCCCGCGCTGAAGCTCACGACGCAAGATAAGTCTGGGAAAGAAATAAGATAAGCCCAGGAATAACAATTCAATGCGTCGTGATTACGAATTTCGTGAATCGGTTGAAACATGATTGCATCTAGTTCCACAACGACCATCTTTGAGCAGCTGTGTGTGAGATGGCTGGATCGTATGCGCACGCGCAGGCGCGCGACGCACACTGACCTCTATATGCTCAGTGGGTGGCACTGACGCTTACCGGCGATGCGCCCGACCAGCGCCCGACGCACACTGACCACTGAACTCTATATGCTCAGTAGACTGATGCACACTGCTCGAAAGTCGAGATATATCGCCGATCTATCTTCTTTGCACTCACTCGTAAGGCATGCCTACAAATGTATGCGAGTACATTTAAAAAAGTGCGGCGCGGCGTCTGTAATTATTTTTATGTTTTATTTACGTATTTAAAACTTTAATTTATTTTTTTTTTTTTTTTTTTTTTTTTGGCGGCTCGGTTAACACTAGGGATGGGAAACGATATAAAATCCCATATCGATAATCGGTCTCCAGATCAAATTATTATCGCGATAAATCGCGATAATATCGGCTCCAAAAATTATCGTGCCGATAATCATTATCACGATCGCATCGCGATTTATCGCCAGAATACTTGAAATTGTATTTTCTTTCTTTCGTCATCATGCGCTTATCAAGCATCGTTTAGAGTAAACGAGAGATAAACGCGAGATAATAGGCTATGCAATATCTTTCCTAGTGCTACGTATAAAGCACTAGCGCGACGCGATAGTGGCGGGTGGGGGGGGGTGGGGGGGGAGGAGTTCCCGTACTACTGTCGGAAGCTCGCTGCGATTACGCAACGCAGCAGGGCTGCTGTTGCTGTGCCTGTCAAACACAAGTGATAGCTTTGAGCACAGATGCTATGTTATCTGTGCTTTGAGCATTGTTTGGAGTATCAATGAAGGTCAAACTACAACATAAAGATTACAAAATAAAATACAGTCTTACCTTAAGTAATCTAATCTCAGTCGTGACGTCTGTGAAGGTTCAATAATAATGTTTCTCCTTAACTGTGTCGAGACAAATAGCTTTTATTTAATTAATTTCAAACACTTCACTGTGATTAAAGGTTAATTGTAAGAGAAGCCTCAGGCTTAACATTTGCCCTTTATTATTATTATTATTATTATTATTATTATTATTATTACTATTATTATTATTATTATTATTATTATTATTATTATTATTATTATTATTATTACTATAGGCCTACATTACGTGGACATTGATACATATTAAAAAACTATAATTATAAATTTAGATTTATAAATATTCTAATATTTACAACCAAGTCCTACAGAACAATCTTCACTTGTCTGCATTGTTTTGTTTGTGTCCATAAGTGAAATAAACTATGCAAGAACATCATGTCACTGATGTGCTCCCCTGTTAACCTGGCCCTGCTCTTGGTAGCAACTCGCCCAGCCCTACTGAACATACGTTCACAGGGCACGCTCGTGCCGACAACACACAAGTATTTTTTGGCCAGCTGGGCCACGTGTGGGTAGGATGCATTGTTCTGTTTCCACCACGTGAATGGATCAGTTCCCTCGGGCGGTTTCGCGTGCTCACGATACGCTTGAAGTTCGCGATCCAGTTTATCGCCCTCGGAAACCTCTTCTTCCGAATCACTCTCCACGTCGATCCCTGCACCACGCGATCTCTTTGGCGGCAAATCTTCGTCTTCCACATCTTCGTAATCCGAGTCGTTATTGGAAGGACGACCTCGAACATCCACAACTGGTGTTTTTAGACTCTCCATCTCCCTTCTAATTAGTGTCCAGGCTCGTGTCTGTTCGGCATTTTCTAAATACTTAAGCGCCTTATAGCGCGGGTGCAACGCAGCTACCAAGTTTAGGATAGGGCTCATTTCTGAAAAACGTTTTTCAAGATCGTTGTAAATGGCCGTCTTAAACTGCCGGTCATAATGAGTGTCTCCGTTCACAGGTGCCAACCCCTTTAAAAGATTTTTATAAATGGTGCCTACGATTGCCCCAGTGACGTAGTTTTCTCCCCCTAACTTATCTGTTGCCAATTTGAATGGCAGCAGTACCTCGACAACAACTTTCATTCGAGTCTTATCTGTAGCCGTTATCAACAGATGCTCGGTAGCATGGTTGGTCATTAGCACTTTATTGATAGGTATCCTATTCTCTATCAAGCAGTTCAACATTTCATATGATGAATTCCATCTAGTAATTACATCCTGAATGAGTTTCTTTTTCTTTAATCCCTCGGTGACTTGGGCGTCGTGAAGCAGACTCATTTTTGTAGGGGAGTGTTTGAAGTGGCCTACAATGCGGCGGCCCTTTGCGAGGACTTCGCTGACATGTGGTACTTTCAAGCCCGCGTTCACACTTAGTTGTACGCTATGCGCGGCACATCGAATGTGTTGTACATCAAGCTCCCCCTTCACAGCATTAACCATATTTTGGGCATTGTCTGTAGTGTAAGAAACGACTTTATTGTCGATACTCCACCGTTCCTGTAAAAATTAAAAAAAAAAACTTTTAGTTGTCATTTACTCGTTAATTATTTTTTATTTCATTGTATTTGTATTATTTATTACCGTTTATTATATTATTATTATTATTATTATTATTATTAGGCCCTCTTATTATTACGTGTATAAATTAAGGCCTCGATTTTTAGTTACGTACGCGTTAAATTATGTTCTTTACATCTGAATGCTAAGTAGTATGTTGTTGCGAGCGATGTACGCAAGCACAATAAACCCCGCGGGGGTGAGGGGAGGGGGGGAAGTTGAGTAGTTCTTTGTGTGCACTTGCCGCCTTCATTGCTGAGACTCGCTCGACGAGTGAGAAGTGGAAGGACGAATGGTTAGGACATGTGACGCAACATGCAGTGTAGAGAGAGAGATACTTGCGCGAGCAGTGGGAGAGAGAGGGAAGCGAGGAGAGTGAGGCAGGGACAAAGAACGAGTCTCATAACTCACTGTCAGTCGATCGACTGCTGCACTTGAGGCCGCTTTATGCTATGTAGAGAACAAAAACAAACGACAGCTGATGTGTTGCTGGCGAGATATTGCAACGAGGAAACGATCGTCTTCTGTCAAGCAGAAGGAAACAACGTCTTTCTTTATGCCTGCTCATGAACCTATTACGCGGTGTGCTACAGCTCTAGTTCTAAACGTGAAGTAGGCCTATCACGTCCTATCATACATAAACATTTATTCCTCTAGGTTTAAAGGGCCTTTCACAACTGTCAAAATATAGATTAGTGCTTATGCGTTTTATTTATAGAATCCTGCTGGGAGATAGACAAGACAGTCTGGAGGGCCAACAGATTTTTTTACTATCTGTCTCGGATAATCAACGTTTTACTGCTTTTATTATTTTAGATCGTTTACTTGTCAGACTTTTAATATATGTATTTATTAACTAATACCCGGTACAACAAAGAAAATGCATAGAAAATTTGAGAAAACTAATTATTTAATAATAATAACTTGATAATTAAATAGGCCCGCAATTAGACATTATCATCTGCTGTAATCAACTGATAGAAAGAATATAAGAGAAAGAGAGAGCCCTACCTGCATCTCTTTCAACATAGACGCAATGTTGACTGCAGTGTGGGTCTCGTTCGTAGGGTGCACCTCCAGTCCGGCCATCCGCAGCTCCCAGTCCTGGTCCACGAAATGGATCGTTACGCCCATAAAAGCTTGGACCGAAATCGATGTCCAGAAATCGGTCGTTAACGACACGTGATTTATCTCTGACAGAGTGTCCCACAGTAGCGCCTTTTTTGTTCGGCCAACTCTTCAATACGGGCTGTAATTGTTTTACGACACAAAACATTGTAGGAAGGACAAGCCTCTTGCAGTATGTCCTTCAACTGCTCGCAAGCCGAAAGTGGCCACAAGTATTTGGCAGTTGATTCAACAATTGCCTTGGTTATTTTATTTGCCTGTGGGTGGTTGTCTTTCCATTTTGTCACGACGGGTGTGAGCATGCAGCTCAACTTTTGTTGCGTATTGTTGCTTTTATTAAGGAATGCAAGACACTTTTTTAGATGGACCGACAAATTTGTGGTGTTGCCCGAGTAGGCAACCTTTGCATCGCAATGCCTACAAAACACAACTTTTTCGTCCGTAATTTTTCCGTTGGTGTCCACTTGGAAACCAAACTCTTTCCACACAGGGGCGCGGTATCGGTCAGGCGTGTGAAGTGGTCTCTTGGACATTTTATAAAAAAGAAAAAAACACAAACGGAAAATGAAACACAGACACAAAACTGTGTATAAGAAACTGGTAAGAAATGGTGAACGATTATACTAACACACAGACAGATGCACTTGTCGCGTCGTCGCAAGGGTCGTCGCACGCTGAGAAAGTAGGTCAAACTAGCAATCTGCACCCGGCACTTGTCGCCTCGCCGGACTCGGACAAGGTGCTACCAGTGCAGAGTGCCCGCCAAAGATGGTAGTGCGCGCGCAGGCAGCTCGTAGGGTCGGTCGAGAACGGAGACCATTCACATTTTTTATTTTGTTTGGAGGGTTTTTGTGAGCGGAGTACTGACTGCTCGGCTGGCGCCAAATTCAAATATAAATAAACTTGCCAGCTTATCGCGATATTACACCCAAATTAATATCGTACGATAATCGCGATATGGCTGGTCATATCGCGATAATATCGATAATCGATATTATCGATAATTATCGATATACGATTATCGTTCCCATCCCTACTTAACACGGAACATCGGATAAGAGGAGATCGGATAAGAGAGATCTTACTGTAATATATTATTATAAGGCTGCCCAATTTCATTTAATTCCCTAGTTTAAACTACTCAACTAGCTTTGTTTTCACGTGAACCATTCTCCCAATGCCAACCTTCGCTAATTGTTCCTGAATATTTCCTACTTAGAATGGTTGACCTTGAGAAAGTTGTGTGATGAACAAAAGAAGCCACACCCACACTGAGCGGGTCAAATAACACTGGCGGCATTTGTACTTAGTGCGTTTTGATCTCGAGGGTGGAAAGAGAAATCAGTTTCTTTGCAAGCGGGCGTTTAATTTCAGTCATAAATTACTAAACGTTTAAATGTGTCAGCCCAAGTATATTTAATTTCCTGTGCAGAGAGGGTCTTCTTCAGCCATTCTTCTTTCTCGCTATTCAGTTTAAATGTAGGGCTGCCCAACAAAAGGCCTAGCCTAGTGATATCAAAATGAAGAAAAAATTCAATATCAATATGGAAATGTATATCGTATTCCTTTAATTTTTGTTGATAAAATTGCCGTTTTGACTCTTTTGAGGCCTCCTCCTACGCCAATGAATAAATTTACAAAAAAAAACATGACGAAAAGCATAAATGTGATAAGCGTAAGTATTATACGGTTCTAATCAAGAAATGCTTTGTGTGGCAGTGAGTTATGGTTCTGCAGCGCTGTCCCCCTCTCCTGCCCCACCAACTACATAATTGCTGGTCAGTCTTGGCTTCGGGCCAAGATCTAATGAACTTCAAGCGCTCCGTCTTGTTGACTTCTTCCTTTGGCCAGATACAAGATCCAAAAAGCTAGCATTTTTAGTTTTTCTGTGTTGGTTGTGTTGAGTTGATCACGTGACCATTTCGAAGGTCGTTCAAACTGGGCCGACATCAACTCTAGGCCTACATTGTTTTGTTTTTATGTCTGGGCTTGAAACAGTTGTATGAAATTAGTATGAAACGTTGATTATTCCATGTGTAATGTAGGGCCTCTTAAAATAAACTGTAACTTTATTCATATTACAATTGTTTTTGCTTTGACATTGAAAGGTATTAAGTAACATTCTAAATTCATGACAATAATTGTACTATTTTCTTGCCATCACGGTGGTTCAAACCAATCTTTTATCTCCATTTGAGGTGAACAACAATAATAAGATAGGTCTAACTGTATAAGATATCTGCATCAAAAAAACCAAAAAACAACAATAAAATTACTGGAAACACCTCATGTCTTCATTTCAAAGTTACTACTAACTAACTAAGTTACTTGGCCACTTTGGGAGCGCTTTTCCGACTCTCGTTGATGGATGACCTATTATGGTTGATTATTTTTGTCCAATGATTAATGTTTCGTGGTGTCATTGTCATTGTCGTCATTAATAAGACAAAAGCAAGCAAGAGTGAACCATGTCTTCCTTCAACAATGTGCGAGACGACCGACTGCAAGTCTGAAACAGACCGAGAGTCGACACGCGCTTCGTTGTGCCAGCCGCGAAAAGGTGCGGGGCGGCGAGGTCATATTGACCAATAATTGCCTTAAAAGTACGATTTTTATGAGAAATATTATTCCGATTGGCCCCATAATCACAACATATATAAATTCAGTATAGATTGGAGAAGGGTTGACAGGTTGGGAAGGTATAGAGAACAAGAAGCCCAGCCTGGGACGAAACGCATCGTGGATTAAGGTAACAAACAACTTCAAATTAGCTGCAGTTGTCATCAGCAGGTGAAAAGTTTTGTCGCCCCCAGCCCTTCAGGCTGGACTTTTTGTTCTCTATACTTTCCCAACCTGTCAACCCTTCTCCAATCTATACTAAACTAGCCAGTTGGCCTTTTCCAAACTAATATTCATCTTCATATTCATATTCATATTCATTTATTTATTGTACATAGATCCCCGAAAGAGTAACAGGTACATGGGATATTATACATAGTCACAGTAGTAGTATAAATTAATCTAAAAGAGTTCAACTAGAATCACAGAAAATTGTCAATGAAATAAAATGAGTTACAGAGTAAAAAGGTTTTTAGTTTAGTTTTAAAACTATCTTCACTCCCAATGTCCTTGAGCTCAGCTGGCAGGTTATTGTATAGTCGGATCCCCTGGTTACTAGGGCTTTTCAGTCCCATGGCTAGCCTCACTGTGTCCCGGTGTAGGTCTCTCTGCTGTCTGGTAGCATAATTATGGCAATCCTCATTTCTTACGAATTCATGTAGTCTCTTGCGGGTGCTCATCACCGATTCAAAGATATAGAGATCCGCTAAGGTAAGTATACCAATCTCAGAGAAGAGCTTTCGACAAGAGTGCCGCCTACCAACTCCTTTTAAAATTTGCACATCTTTTTTCTGTATAGTAAAAATCTTCATAAACGCTGTTCTACATCTTTTCTCACACTAATCTGCCATTGTTGTCGTGGTCTGCCCCTTGGTCTCCTACCTGGAATTTCCAATTCCATCATCCTTCTCGGTAATCTTGATCTTTCCATTCTCTTGACATGTCCGAACCACTTTAATCTTCTCTCTCCATTAAGTTTCATCAAGATTGGAGTATCCGTTTGCCCGGTCGCGGGCCTTATACTATGACAAAAATATTGCATTGAAAATCAAAGAAAATCTTAATAGTACGACTTTTATAAGAAATATTTCTTCGATTGAATCCAAAAACATTGTAGATCTAAGTTCAGAGATTTCGAAGGTCCCCTGAAATTTTCATCAAGATTGCATATATGCTGTTCGCCCGGTAGGCCTAGAGTGCGAACAAACAGACAAATAAACACCCTAGCTATTTTTCTTTAGGGTAAGTGAAATTAAAGTCTTCGCTGCGCTCATCCAATGCCATGCCATGCCAGCGATTTAGCCGCGGTCGTTAACCAGTTCCCACTCGAACACTGAAGTTAAGCAACATCGGGCGTGGTCAGGGGTTGAGTGGGTCGCCACTCTGCCCTGAAACACACGATATCGCTGGCTAGAGCAGACTAGGGTTCGTAAGCTTGTGTGACAGCTTCGTTCTCCTTGGCGCCGTCTGCTCGGCAGTCCGGGTTAGTGGAGGAACCTACATGACTGTCAAAGTTACACCGACCTTTCGGATGGGACGTAAAGCCGTTCGTCTTCTTGGTACTTTTCGGTAGGAGTAGGCTATGTGCCGGTACCGGGTTTCCCCTCCTCCCTCCTCTATTAAATTTGCACTAGTAGGCTACATTGCCTGTTGCAAATAGAGACATAAATAAAAAAAAAAAAAATAAAATAAAATAAAATAGAATGATGGAGATCGGGAGTATTTCAACTTTTTTTCAATTTCATTTAGGTGCTTATAATTTGTATGTGTCATCTCATTTACCTAAAAGATGAAATGTATTACCAGTTCTTAACGATAAGTGCCTATATAGCCTGATAAATACCTAATGAATTGCCTCCTTCTTACAGGGACACTGATATACTGCAGCAAGTCAGCCACCCCCGCAGTGACTGTCCCCGCCCCAGAGGAGACCAACAAACCCATCTAGAGGGTCAGCAACAACGCAGGCAAAAATTTGGAAAATCAGGTTTTTAAAATGAATGAATTTGGTGGGTTTTAGAAAAAAAGTAGTAGGCTAAATACAATACCAAAATTATGTTATTTTTGTGCAGATTCTCGAAACTAGAAAACCACCAAAAGGAATCTGACAGGAAACCTTCAAAATATTTTTCTGACACTTACTATTTTACCGGTAGTCTTTATTTTAGTTTCAACTGATTGATATAAATACTGAAATTTTATTTCATGTGCTTTGTTCAGGGCCCCCCGTTTTCCGGGCGCTCATCGCCACAGGATTGCCGACCCGGGAGAACGGTGGCAGCGGAGCATTGATGGGGGGTCTGGGGCGTAGCGCCAGCCTCCGGAGGCGACATTTTTTTGGAGTAAACGTTTTTGGGTGAGGGCTTAAAAGTTAAAACGCGTTTGAGAGTAAGAATAGCTATTATTTACACTTAATACCTTATGGCATTTTTGTTATACAACTTATTTAAAAGTGAGATGATGACAGAAAAAGGTAGGTAGGCCTAAAGGATTCGGAAAACTAAGTAGGGCCTAGACATTTTTCAAATTTTGTAAATTTCGTATAAATTATTTAAACGTGACCAGTTATTTTGATAAAATTTCTACGCCTAATGGGGGGGCTGCCCCCCTACCCCCCCTGCATACGCCTCTGCTGGTCAGCCCCCCAAAATTGTTCTAACAAATCCAATTCTTCGGAATCGGAAATGCACTATTTGAAAGTGGCAGCGCTGCATGATTAGGGGTGCCGAGTGAAACTTAGGCTGGGTCTAAAAAGTTGCCACTAGAGCGTGTGGCGGTCATAAAAACAAAGCGCAGCTCTAAAATGAAGAAAATACCGCAAACTGACCACAGCGCTAAACTCAAGACGCAACAAGGTGTTTTGATTTCTTTCTTTCTTTTAATTATTTGTTTGTTTCAATATTATTTTCATCAAAATGTATCATTCATAAGATATATTAAAAGTGAAGAGCTTTACATATAAATTAAATGGTGCTTTTGTGGGGTTCTGGGGGGGGGGGGCTTTAGCCCCAAAGCTCCCCTCTTGAGTGCGCCACTGGGAGGTCTACTAATAATTGTAGCAATAGGTCTACAGTACCTAATTTGCAAAGCTCAAAAACTTAGGAGAAATAATGTAGGCCTAGGCATAGGCTATAATTTCCATCAAATTATAAATACTCTTACCACAAAACCAACTAAATTAAGTTACTTTAAGAGGGCTTCAAAAACCTCAAAAACTCACCAAATCAAATCCGGGGCCAAGCCCCCGGACCCCCACATTTGTACCTACCAAGTGAACACAGTACCCGGCAATGTTTTTAGAGTAACTACTGAATTTTTTTTCCTGGGGAGAACACTGAACATCATCATCATCATCATCATTTATTAGTTAAGTATCTGTCACATTACATTGCGTCAACCAACAATTTATCAATAACAGTTGAAGTTGTTGACCAAATATACAATAATTATAAAGCATAATTAATTTTTTTTAACACCATACATATTGCACCTCACCACCAGCAGACACATCAAACGGTAAAATTGGACAACTGTTGTTAAGATATTAAAATTAATAACAATAATTTATATCAGGTACACACAATAATACTACAACGTACATGCATACAATGTAGACTCCTTGCACCTCTAAAATTGAAGCAATAATATATATATACATACGCAACCAAATAGGTTAGGATCATCATCATCATCATCATCATCATCATCATCACCATCAACCCATCACTGTTACCCGCTTCTGGAGGGTTCAGCTTTGTTATTACTGTATATTATTATTATTATTATTATTTTGCCACTTCTTTCTAGGAATCTTCCCAGCTCTCTCCTCTTGCCTTTAGGTCTCCTGCTATTGTATTCTTCCCCCACTAGAGTTTGAACATGGGGGGGGGGGGGGCGCAAGTACATATTTTGTGGGAAAGTGACAGAGCATTTTATTTTCCTTATTTATGCGACTATCATTTGTACTGAGAGAAGCGTTTGCGTACATCAAACATTCACAGTACAGAGAAATATTGAAGATTTACCGTAGCTCTCTTTGATCGTTTGATAAGAGGCTCTGTTTCCAATGCAGAAGGTCCAGAGTTCGATTCTCACTTAGGCAGATTTTTTAAAACTACTTTTTAAACTTTTAATTTGATACATTCTAAGGTTGTTCCGAATCACCCTTGTTTATTCTGGCGCTGTCCGCGGGTGGATCGTGTCCAGCTTGATTGATCGGTGTTTTATGCTTAAATATGCCGGTCTCTAGTTGGTCATTGTTCGCTTGTCAAAGGTTTCGGCACTTACAGGGTTGCTTGGTCGGCTTTAGATTTAATGTCCCCCACTGAAAATCAGTTTTTAAGTACGAATTTGTTTATTTTTTATTTCCTGTGCATCAGACATTTTTTTAAAAGACCGCTAGGCCACCAACTCCACTTACAAACAAACGGCGCCGAAGGGGGTGCGTGGTAAGTCAAAATTATTAAAAACATACGTGATTCGCATATTGGATGAGCGTAGCGAGCGTAGCGAGCGAAGCGAAAACTTCAATTTCACTGACCCCCAAAAAATTTAGCTCCAATGTTTTTTTTTTTTTTTTTGTTTGTTTGTATTTTTGTCTGTTTGTTAGCAGGATTCCGGGCAAACGGCATAAGCGATCTTGATGAAATTTTGAGGGGACCTTCGTTTTCTCTGAACTTAGAGGTGTATTGCTTTTGGGTACAATCGAAGAAATATTTCTCATGAATATCGTACTTTTACGATTTTTTTCGATTTTTAGTGCGATATTTTCGTCACATTTGGGCCGATTCTGACCAAACGGGTGGGGCTACAACGTTCATATTTCACATGGACATTAAGATTATGGTGATGTAGTACCTTTTGAAAGAAAAAGTTGAAAAAGTTAACTAGAATCTATAGAAATAATGGTTTTAATATTAGTTTTTCAATTTTTAGTGCGATATTTTCGTCACATTTGGGCCGATTCTGACCAAACGGGTGGGGCTACAACGTTCAGATTTCACATGGACATTAAGGTTATGGTGATGTGGTACCTTTTGAAAGAAAAAGTAGAAAGAGTTAGTCAGAATCCACAGAAATAAAGGTTTTAATATGAGTTTTTTAGGTTTATAATACCAATTAACAAGTAACAATAGAAACTTGACAACAATCACCTACAATGCATTCAAAAAGCACTTGCAAAGGAAAAGTGTAAACAAACGCAAAAAACGCAAACAAAAAACTTACAAAAAAAACGCTCATCCATCAACGCGGCGGGACTTTAGCGTTTTCCTAGTTAAAAAAGAATTATACAAAACTAAAAGTATGAAAGTCAAGGTTGATGTTGGAAAACCAAATAAAATTCACCTTGTATTTCCACAGGTGCCAACTGCAGGGGCCGCAGTACCAACCGTTGCGGGATGAAGCGCAGGGGAGGAGGCAACGGCAAGAGGAGATACCGCCACTGCAGCCGCCACCACATCCTCCCGGCCACCACAATATTGTGGAACGGAAACAAAAACGTTTACTACACCTTTAACATTAAACACTAAATAATCCTTTCCTTTTTCAAAATTTAGTTTTAGGCCTACATGCCTTTCTTTCAGTTTCATAAATATATTTTTTTTACTTTTTAACATTTAATTAACATTTAAAAAAATGTAAAACATTCTTCTGATTATTGCATTCATTATTTAATTACTCCTCTAACCAAGTGAATGTTCCATGGAAATTTATGGGCACATTTTTGTCGGGATGCATAGTAAGTAAGTAAGTATTTTATTCATTGGACAAATACATGGTATCAGTAAGAACGTGACATGCATCAGATCGGATAAAATTGTTCAAGTCACAAAAAGGAATATTCTTTTTGGGATTTCCAAAAATAACTTGCCACAGTTTTGTTTAGAAATCCAAGGAAATATTTTAACTCCAAGGAGATGACGCCAGTGTCATCTCTCGCCAGCTTATCCCTTCTCGCTTTGTGCGAGCTTCCCGTTCGATCTCCGTCATAGCGGGCTGCATTGGGTGGCCGGGCGAACCGACGCTGACTGGGCCCAGAGGAATTTTACTCTACCTTTACTAATTTTACTACCTACATGAATGATGCCTTGAAATATCTTCTGTAGACATGTTAGACCTATGAAGTAGTGTCTTTTATACTTTGGAAAATTGTTTCGTGAACGGAGGTAGTCCTAGGCCAGTGGTTCCCAACTAGGGAGCCGCGGACCTTATGTAGGGGTGCCGCGAAATCCTTGTACATATAAGTAAAATAAGCAGTTTTTAAAATATTAAAATTAAAGTAAATAATTAATTTTACACCAAGATAAATAAATATAGGCTACCAATCGACTCATTACATCAGTTTTTATTCAAAATGTCCCAATTGAAAAATGGATATTGGGTAATCACGCAGCAACGATGCTGATCTCGATTCCTATGCCAGCTGCCACCCCCAAGTGAATGGACTGAAGTGACGTGTGAAAACTAACGTTCAAAACTATCGCTTAAATAAGTTAAATGCGCGAGCAGTGATACTATTAAGAATCTGTGAATACAAGGTTGTATGAGGACAGCTACTTAGCTATGGGATTCACATGGTGCGGTGGTGAAGATAAGCCTAGCCCTGAGTGCATTGTTTGTGGTGAAAAGTTAGCAAATCAAGCTATGGTTTCTAACAAATTGAGACATTTTTTTTTTACTAAACATAGTCAACTATTGACATCAAATTGCAGAATTTTTTAATATTTTGTTTACCAGACCTAATAAATTACTACTTGACTGGAGGGGGTGCCTTGAGTTGAACCACTGGGTTAGAGGCTCTGCTTCCAATGCAGAAGGTCCAGGGTTTGATTCTCACTTTAGGCAGAATTTTTTAAATAACTTTTTAATCTTTTAATTTAATACATTCTATTTCTAAGGTTGTTCCGAATCACCCTTGTTGATTCTGGCGCTGTGGGCGGGTGGAATCATGTCCTGCTTGATTGATCGGTGTTTCCTACTGAAATATGCCGGTCTCTAGTTGGTCATTGTTCGCTCATCAATGGTGTCGGCGCCTAGGTGTTGCTTGGTTGGCTTTAAATTTAATGTCCCCCACTGAAAATCACTAATCTGTTTTTATGTACAAATTTGTTTATTTTTTATCGCCGGTGCATCATACGTTTTACGTAAGAAAAAAATTGCTACCCACGTATTTTAAATCTCAGGTTAAACATTAGACAAGCATTTCACCCACAATCTATCCTTATGTAGGTAGAGGTAGGTAGAGTAGGATCTTATGTGAATCTGCATCAAGATTGAGCAGAAGAATGAATATTCGCGTTCGGTAGTTTCTTCTGCGAAAGTTTGATTTAATCCCGGATTAGCTTTTCCTGATTTTTGGCAAACCTCATATTCGTTTGAGTGGGATCGTCTAATATATCATTTTTTTAAAAGTGTTTTTCTCTTTTTTCTTTCTTTCTTTCTTTCTTCTTTTCTTTCTTTTATGCCTCTTTTCATATTGGTTATTAATTAATTTTATTCAATGTCCAATTTATTATTATTATTATTATTTATTATTATTATTATTATTATTATTATTATTATTTATTTTTCTGTTCAACATTACATTTACATGGATGTGTTACAGAAAGGGGACAAGAAACGAGCCGCAGCGACCCATACAGTAGATGTCTTGTCCCCTGGCCTTAATTCTAATTTATTTCTAATGAGTGATGATGATGATCGATGAGAACATTAATTAATGAATAAGTGAATGAATGAATGTTTTTACATTGTTGCACAAATGAGATGCGTCTCTATCCCTAACTATTATTATGAATTATATTAAATTAAATTACTAACTTAAACAGGCAAATCACATTGTCGGCGTATGCTGTGAGGCAATGCATTCCATGTTGTAGCGGATCTATGAAAGAATGATTTTTGATAGGCTGCAGTGCGACAGGCTGGAGATCTTAGATAGACACCCTGTCTATTGCCTCTTCCCAGGTGGACGTACCTGTACTCCACTTCCAGCCATTTTAGTGGGTCAAGGTCTATTGTCTCGCAAAAACTATTTGTAAGAAAAAGTGTGTCTAGTTTGTTTTAATGATATTGTTTATTGTTGGAATTTTGCATTTTGTACGTCTAATTGTTGCACTCTTTTCATGGCCCAGAATGAATTTAGTTGCTCGGTTTTGTATTTTTTCTACAGTTAACAGATTTGATTCAGTTGTGGGATGCCTGCGGGGATGCCATAGAGAATTATTGGCCGCACTAATGTTAATTTGAATCTGTTGCCAAAATAATTGTGCTATTAATTAGTTAGTATTATACATTGTTGTTATAATATTACTATTTCAAACTTTACTCAACTATAGTTCTTGATTGTGTCTGCATTTATGTAACTAGATTTATTTAGTTGTCCTTCTTTGTAAATCAGTTTTTTAACTGAATAGGATAGGGAGATGTTAAATAAATAACTACATGTACTGACTCTGTATGTGTTGTTCTAGACGACCGTGAAGACGAACACCCCTCTGATGCACGTCAAGAACATCTTATCAGTCCGACGACGCCAACGAAAAAAAATATCCTTTCAATTACATCCCAAAAATTGTGAGCCCAAATATGTCCGGAATCGATTTGTCACAATGATCGATTTCAAATTTGGAATCGATGTCATCCCTAAATATTAATTAGAAAATAAGTTTAATCAAGTATTAACTATAAGTTCTATAGGCCTATTGAAATATTATTTTTCCAGTTTTAGCTTTATGAAATCGGGGGTCGTTTTAAATTTGAGAATATGATTCTACCAGTTTTAGCTTTATGAAATCGGGGGTCGTTTTAAATTCGAGGTCGTCTTCTATGCAGGTAAATATACCGCACGTAGGTAATAACAAGAATAGTGCCAGTAATAAAATGTCGAGCAAATTGGTCAGGGAAATTGTTTTGACTTTTTTATTGCGAACCCTATATATTCGGGTAAATACAGAGTATTGACACGTCCGAGATTGAGACTAAGATGATGAAATTAGTGATATATTTGTACCCTGCTTGCGGGTTCTATAGTTACTTTCATTGAGAGCGAAGCACCGTTCTTGTTTCAATGTGACTGACATTCTTAGCTAGTCATGATGTAGGTCCGTTATTTATTTACCTAGGTACTATCTAACTTTTTCAAAATAAAATGTAGCAATTGTTCAGTTTATTTTGATTATTATTATTATTTCAACTGTTTTATGTAAATATGTATTATGTATAAGGCATTGATTAAAGAAGGCTTCTCCCAAGATGCTTATGTGAAATGGAATACATCCCTACTCTTACCCCCACTCCAAAATCCCCTTCCGTCTCTAACCCCGCGCCTACAAGCTCTGGTAGTTCCTATTCCAGGCGGCTGATGGCGCTGCCGTATATTTTTGAAGCAAAGTTGTCGCGCCTGGTGTTGGATTAGGGAACTAACTGGTCTACGTCTCTCTCTCTTTATCTATCTCTCTGTTTCATGGTATCTTTGTCAGAGGCAGCCAGTTGATTCACGGAAGGCCATCCACCTTCTCCACGAAAACCTAGAAATGGCATCAATAGCCGAGCACCTCCGTGATGTCTCCCGAACATTCTACAACGACCTACTAGACAGAAGAAATCCGACCATCCAGGCGCAGACACAGTTCCTTCCGAGCCCAAACGACATATATATATATTAGACCTATATCAGCAATCAGAACACCTCTCACCATACCACCTCGTCATCTCAACCGAAAGCGGCCCCCGATGTTCCAAGGAGGTCTTCCACCGCCCGCCAAGAAGAGACGGGAATAACCAAACCGTTCCTACTGTAAACATATTTTTGCCCCCACCCACATCATACTGTACAATTATCTGGCGGATGATCCGCTATTTCCCAAATTAACCCCCCCATTTCCAATCATACAGTCTGGAAAAATCCACGACTCTGCGTTCTCATCATCAGGCACCCCCATCAAACTGTAATTTATGGCCATCAGAGGCCGGTATTTACATTGTAACTCACGGACAATAGACATAGATAGAAGGGCAAAGAGGGGTAAAGACTAGCTAGACTCGAGGACAACATGAGACAAGTACTGATGGCCCGCTATAATTTCCCATCCCATTTCTCCAACACAATTACTGTAAAATGCAAATCTACGGACGGCTCGTTCACATAATCAGGTGCGGCGTCATGAGGACTGGTGATGCTGCATCTCTCGAAATAACCTACCTACCTCAAATTAATAACAAAGATGGGTTTCATATTTTAATATAAACATGTTCCTAAACATAGACCCATTACAATTACAGTATTACACAATTACAAAGGCTACTGTTATTATATTACTGATATGCAGTGCAAACCAAAAAAGCAATAGTTTAATTTTTAAATGAGTTCAAAACTCATTGGTAAGAGCTTGCTACATAAGGTTGGTGGTTGAACTGCCTTTTTTGGCTAGGGGGGTGGGAGTTATTTTGTATCAATAGGACTTAACAATACTGTTGTTTTTTTTCTAAAAAAATTCTGAATCATTAAGTCATTTTTGTACAGAGGCGTATCTTTTTGGAATTCAATTTCTTAGGATTTAGAAGCCAGTTTACTGAGCTAGGAATCGTACAATTTAAAAGTAAAATTGAAGCAATGATAGTGAATCAAAGAGCAAATAATAATTAATTTTTACTATTTATTTGTGGTTCATTGTATTTGTGTTTGTGTAATGTTAATTTCTCTTTATAAGTTTAATTTGTGATTTTGTTTCTAGTGTGAAAAATGCCTATCGGGATCGGCTAGTTACGTTGGAGAAGGGTTGACAGGTCCCAGGCCTTGAGGCCTGGGATTTATGTTCTCTTTGCTTTCCCAACCTGTCAACCTTTCTCCAATCTTATTTATGGTTTTGTTATTCTCTTGGGTTGTTCATTATTGCTTTAGTTATGGTATTATAATCAATGTATTTTCAATGATATTTTTCTGCCTAGATTGTCTGGTTGCTGGCTAATGGTGGAGCTCGCAACAAGGTGTCCTGTATCGTTGCTGTGATCAGTTTTTGACTTGTACAACTTCCAATAATAATATATCTGATATAGTTATATATCAGTGTCAAGATCTTTTTTACTAAATTGTAAATTGTTATCAAGATTTGAACACAAGAATGAAGATTCGCATTCGATGGTTTCTTCCGCGAAAGTTTGATTACTCCCTGATTTGCTGTTTTTGTTGCTGTGATTGCTGTGTTGTTGGATATCCTGATTTTTGGCAAACCTCATATTCGTTTGAGATGGGATCGTCTAATAAATCAGTTTTTTCTTTTTGTTTTTCTTTTTCAGTGTTTTTTTCTTTTCTTATTTTTTCTTTTTTCCTTTTTTCCTATTTTTTTCACACCTTTTTTATATTTGATTCATTAATTAATTGCATTTAATATCCATTTGATTTGTTATCAAAATTGTTGTGTTTTAATGCATTGTTGTTGTAATGTTACTATTTCAAATATTTACTAAACTGTAGTTCATTGTTGTGTCTACATCTATGTAATTAGATTTATTTAGTTGTCCTCCTTTGTAAATCAGTTTTATTACTAAATAGGATAGTTGTTAAATAAATAAATAAAAATAATACCTATATTAAAAGCCGTGCTGTAGGCTTGATAAGACGTTCTAGAACAAAAATGTTAGTTGAAACTTTAAAGTTTGTGTATGCTGTATCCCACACATAACAAAAACTTGTAAAAATACAGCCAAACCTTACACACTCAAAAGAAATTAGATCTAAAAAAGGGCAAGCTCATCTACACTTCCACATTTGCGCATTCTTAATTCATAAACGTACAGTGTCCCGTAACTACATCCTAGAAAAGCTTGGCAAAATAGAATTTGCAACAAGTATTTATTTAAACAGAATAGTAATTCATCCAAATTCTTTTTTTCTAAATAATTTAAACATAATGGTTATGCAAATTCTATTTTGCCAAGCTTTTCTAGGATGTTGTTACGGGACACTGTACGTTTATGAATAAAGAATTCGCAAATGTGGAAGGGTAGATGAGCTTGGCCCTTTTTTTAGATCTAATTTCTTTTGAGTGTGAAAGGTTTGGCTGTATTTTTACAAGTTTTTGTTATGTGTGGGATTTCATTATTTTTTCAAGTTCCATTGCAAAATTATTTGTTAAAATATAATAATTTTATCAAAGTTGATTTAATTTCTATGGAATTACCAATTAACAATAGGATGTAAAATATCTAGTGGCCCAAAGACTTGCTTTTTGTAAACAATGTAGGCGATCATTGTCAAGTAACTATAGTTACTTGTTGATTATATTCTTGTATAAGGCTTATATTGAAACCTTTATTTGGAAGTCTTCCTGCAAACTTTTTCAAAAGGAACAACATCACTATTACCTTAATGTCCATGTAAAATATGAACATTGTAGCCCCACCCGTTTGGTCAGAATCGCTGGGCAATTGAAACTGACGAATTAGATAGAGTAGCCAGTAGTAGTAGTAGTAACTAACATCCTTAAAGTGATTTTGAGCATGTTTCAAGTCATATTTTCACCAAGAAGGAATGCTCGTACCCCAACCAAATTTGGCATGTATTGTCGGGTACCTAAATCCCTTCGATTTTGATAGTTTTCAAGTTCACATCACGTTTCATGACGGCTGGGTAACACCTCGAAATCACCCCAACTCTGCTTGGTGTATAAGGTGCTTGAGTGTGTAGCGCACCGCGGCTTGGCTGCGGCGCCCTAACGAGCACATAGATGGTTGTAAATATTTCATCTCGCAAGCACTACCGGGATGTAATCATATTATTCCTTTTTTGCGGAATGTAATGTAGTACCTACATTGTTTATTGGATGAGCAAAGCGAAGACTTCAATTTGACTTTGTGTTTTTTTGTTTGTTTTTTACTTACGTTACCCCAAGAAAAATAGCTCGGGTGTTTTGTTTTTGTTAGTTTTTTTGTCTGTTTGTTCGCTCTCTACCGGGCAAACGGCATATGCGATCTTGATGAAAATTGGAGGGGACCTTCGAAATCTCTGAACTTAGAGCTGTATTGTTTTTGGGTACAATCGAAGAAATATTTCTCATAAATATCGTACTTTTACGATTTTTTGTGCGATATTTTCGTGATATTTGGCAAACGGCTACTCCGATATTGATGAAACTTTATAGGAACGTTTAAAATCACTGAAATCATATATGTTATGATTTTAGAGACATTTGAAAAAATATTTCTTATAGAAATCGTACTTTTACGATTTTTTTCTCCGGTTTTTAATACAACATTTTCGTGATATTTGGGCCAATGTTGCATGACCAAACGGGTGGGGCTACAACGTTCATATTTTACATTGGCATAAAGATTATGGTGATGTAGTAGAAAAAGTTGGTCAAAATTCATAGAAATAAAGGTTTTAATATAAGCCTTTTACAGGCGTATAATGAACAAATAATATCAAGTAAAGTAACTATAGAAAAGGTAAGGACATTCCACATAAAAACATAAACTTTAGACAGAAATATTCCAAAACAAAGCTCATCCATCAACACGACTGGGAAAAGCATTCGCAAAGCGGCCTAGTAAAAGATGTAATGGTATTTTTACTAACTATTATTGGTATTGCCCAGTGTGTGACATTATTAACAATCAATTAATGCAAATGATTGAGTGGATGAAACTCAAAACATTAAAACTTAATTTTACAAACTTTATATGACTTCATCAGGTATTGTATTTAACAAAGTCATGAAGGATAATGATAATGAGGAAGTGTTTTTGCAAATTAATGATGAAAATCTAGAAATTGTGAGTGAATTTAAATATCTTGGGGCACTTGAAACTAAGTAGTCATTATAAGATCGCAAAAAAGAAAACATTGGATTTCTGTCAAGGGTTGATTCACCGTGGGTTAGAACACTTATTACAAGACAATCATTGCTCCTCATACAGAATTGTGTTGCACACTCCTGTGGGGTCCGGGTAGAAATGAGAGAGATTTAGATGAATTACAAAAATTACAAAATAGAGGGATGAGCGTGATTTTGAGATTTTAACACAATGTCGAACCGTCGTCGTAGCCTTGGCGTTTTCCTAGTTTAAATGGGATACACCGATTAACTAACTGGACACGATATCACACGCTGGAATCAACAACCTTAGAATTTGTTATTGTGCCTTGTTACTAAATGATGGAATTATTAATTGTTCTACAAAAAAAAATGTATAAAATGGTCAGCCTATAGCGGGAACCGAACTGAGTACATCCTGTATTGGAATCAGAGACTCTAACCACAGGACCAACGAGCCACACATTAATATTATATTCTATGTAACCACCTTAAATGACAGTGAACATCATGTGATATTTAATACAATCCAGAAATTAAAAAATCCATCCCGATCGGGGATTTTTTAATTTCTGGATTGTATTAAATATTAACAATTCCACCTACGGGAGTGTTTCCCGACTATCCAAATCGATAAATCATGTGATATATAAAAAGTTAATCTCAATTTAGTTACTTTAAAGCGGTCTAATCTTGGTTGGCAACAACACTGCCTGGCTTTGAACAACACACTGTGACCTCACAGTGAATATCACTCTCGTGTCAGAGTTCACGGGCTACACTGATAACATGCCTAGAAACAGGTCAATAACATTGAAATTGAGTTAAAAATGGAATTTGTATTATTTTTTAGCAAATCTGTTACTTTGTTTCCATACAAATTTGTACAATGGATGTTAATGCCCTAAGCTGATGATAACTGTTGCTAATTTAGATGTTATTGCGACCAGAAAATGCATGAATATTGGTGTAGAGTAATATGCAAATAGAGTTCTGAATTAATTTCTGAACTTGTAGAGTGATGTGGAAATTTATAGATTAACCATTTTAAATATTGGTATAAATAAATGCAAGTGTGGGAAAAGTGGTCTCAAATAAACGTCCAGATATTAAAATATATTGTTTTTATTTCAATTGTGCAGTAAAGAATACACAAGTAAACAGTAAACCACGAGACTGTTGGTCGCTGCCTTAGCCTTGCTGACTCTGAGGGCTCTGCGAGTGTTGGAGACTCTTAGTGCGTCGCTCCCTCTCAAACTGGAGCTCTTCCCCGGCGTTCTGAGCCCAGGAATCCTCAGCCCTAGCATGGGACCGGGCAGCGTCCACCTCTAGCTTAGCAGCCTCTAGCTTCACCTTGGCCGTCTCTTCCTCTATTTCCGCTGTTTTGGCCGCAGTCTCAGCCTCTCTGATACGATACTCGTGCACCTCGTCCTTGGGACAAGAGGTGTTACCATGTTGTAAAGGTCGCACCCTGTACTCCCGGCAGAGAAGGTCCAGGTAGTTTGTAGCGAGACAGTTCGGGTCTAAGGCGGGGCTGGCAGTGGTACTGGTGGTTGGCACTGAAAAAATAAAATGTATAGTTAATTATTTCCAAATTGGTTCGACACTTTTCTTTATATTGTGTTTGGAATTTCTAGTACTTTGAAACTTGATATTATTTTCTTCGAACTCCGGATATTTTATTGACTGTACAGAAATATTTATTTCAGTGCAACCTTTGTTCCTCCGACATAAGTCAGACCTTCCTAATGTATATTAGATCAATAATGTATCACAGTCACTTCCTACGTATGTGTTTCAGTATGTGATCTTATAGCATCACAACATATACCCCACACGTGCAATACACCAGGTGACGTTTACACAATGCAGTCATGCACAACTTGAGATCGAGCAGATTTTACATACTAACTGTTTTTGGGACTTCTGGTGCTCGGCTCGATCGAGCAGGATTTTTTATAAACAACAATCAGATCTAAACACTCATCTTGTAAAACACAAAGAAGTTTAACATCAATTTAATGGGGTTTTAAAAATAAATCAAAACTTTAAAATATTGCTTAGATTCATGTTTTTAGTCGATGTATATATTTTGATGAAAGTAAAAATTAATATCATGAGTTAAACCAGATTTTACAACTCACCAGTAAATGCAATAGTCCTCCGTTCCTCCAGTGGCTGGGCCAAGGTGACGTGGGAGACCACGCACTTTAAGACCTTGCCGTTGTGTTGGGGCTGCAGTTGTAGTGTGAGGGTCTGCTTGATCGACCCGGTCGTCCAGGGCCACCTCCACTCGTCCTGAGCTGTGGCTTGGGTGATAACGTCCTTGAGGATGACATCGTCGCCCAGGACCCAGGACATGTTGGCGACAGGGCGACTCTCCTGCACCTCACAGGGGCCGTGACGTTGTCTTTCCCCTGTAGACCAGGCTCAGGTTGTGCAGTGGGGCGACCGAAGCAACAAGGGATGACTGAGAGATAAAACCTTAAAAAACAGGGCGACCTTGCACCTACAGGTGGCCGGACGTTTTTCTCCCGTGTAGACCAGGGCCCGGTTGGGCATGGGGGACCTGAAGCAACACATAGCAGACTGAGAGAAACACTTAAAAAAGGGG